>CM041783.1:61366758-61393003 GCA_023374045.1 Limonium bicolor
AATTACATATTCTTCTTAGTTAGCTCAAGCTCTTCCTTTCTATCTTTCCAAAACTTCAAGAGCTCCATTTTGGTGCCAAGGAAAACCGCCATTAGAGGAGGAAACACAAGTTTTGAGGGTTCATTGGCTTCTCCATTCTCTTAAGGTAAAGAATATGTAAGAAAATCTAGGTTTCCATCATTTTTCTCCATAACCGAAAATATATACTCATGGGGCTCCATTTTTATGCCTGTTCAAGCTTGTTTCCTATTCTCCAAGGGCAAGAGGAGGTCCTTCTTGATTCATATCCAAGCTTGTCTTGAGAAACCAAGGTGAAACAATCAATTTAATACCTTAAAACACATTTTTAACCTAGGTTTTATTCCTTAAGGTTAGTGTGTTGTTTAGTACTCATTGGAGTCATTGAATGTTGGATAGAACATTGGCAAAGAGAACTTGATTTGGTGACCGAGATTGAGCTAGGAAAAACCTAAGGAAGAAAGTTTGTGAAGCTTGAAAAAGAACAAGGTAAATGTCTTACCTTAAGGTGTTTAGTGCATTAAGGGATGGGATTTAGATATGTGATGAGTTTGGTGTAGAGTTTACATTGGGAAAGAGTTATAAAACCTAGGAGAAACAATGACTATACTTGTGAACTTGTGACTAAGGAGCAAATGAGAAAAGGAGATTGTTTAAGGATGTCGAAGTGAATTATAAGAACATTTAAATTGCAATGGGAGCCTTGTTGTGTGTATTTGCAGGTCAATGGCTATTTATGTTGAGGAAATTCAGTGTTTAAGATTTATGCATTTAAGGGCCTAAGAGCCAAGTCATTTAAGGGCCTAGGTGCCAAGCAATTTAAGTTTATGCACTATATTGTGATGTAGTGTAGTTTTGATGTTTGATGTGTGCTAAGGAGGTTTAGTGAGAATTTGAATGTTGATAGCTAATTGATGGTGAAGAACTAAATGTTTTGGTGTAACAATATACTAGAGAACCCATGGCAAAATTTAGTGAAGAACCTAAGTGTTTAAGATGTGTAAGGAGATTTTATGACTAAGGAAGTACTAAGAAACTTTAGGAGTTGTTTTGATGAAAAGGGTGAGTCAAGGTGTTTTAATGAGTTAGAATGACTTAGGCATCATCATGGAGGATTTAGGAATCAAATGAATGAACTTGTGTATTTAGGACTTAGGCAAATATTGGTAAACTAGTAGAAAGGAAATAATGTGTTGGAAGAAGGAGGCATAAATTTGTGTAGGAACTTTAAGTAGTTGCATAAAGGAATTTTAGGTGGTGAAAGATGCTTGGGAGATGATGTTATAGTGGTGAGGAAGCATTTTGGCATAGTGGTTATAATAGGTAAGAACCACCACTTAGAAGCCTAGTGAAAAACATTACAAGTGTTGACATTATTACAAGGAAAATGCATAATGACTAAAATGGATATTGATGAGTGATTTAAGGAGGTTAGTGGAGGGCCTAAGGTGTATTTTAAGTGCCCAAACGAGGTTAGAACATACTAAGAAATGAGATAAGTGTTTAAGGATATAGAGGATGAGTATTCTGGCCTGTCCGAACTTCTGTCCGAATTTGGAAGCTCGGACATGCCCTGTTGCGATTAAAATTTTGAGTCTCGACCAGTGTCCGGACTTCTGTCCGGCCTTCGAAGTTCGGACACTTGAAATTTTTCCTTTGATTTTTCCTCGACCTATGTCCGAACTTAGGGAAGCTCGGACACATGTTCGGACACACGTCTGGTTGCACCCTTTTGAGTCTCGACTTGCGTCCGAACTTGGAAAGCTCGGACACAAGTTCCGACGCGGTGCTGTTTTGACCAAAAAAAAACTTTGTTTAAGGTTGGGAAATGATATCTAATGGTGGGGATTGATAGATATTGATGTTATAAAGTTATTAAGGGCATGCTTGGAGGGTGTAATGGCTGCTAAGTGGGTGAACAAATGTAATAGATAATGAGGTAATGGTGTGCTTAAGAGTTTAAGTTGAAACTATAAAGACTTAGTGAATAACGAAGTGTAAATGCTAGTGCCCAGGGAAGTTAAGTAAATTGCGTTAAGTCGAGCTAAATAATGACCTAAGCTGGGTGAATGTTTTAGGACTTGAGAATTGGGTTCCCGGAGAAGGTTAAACAAACCACAGTCGACGGTGAACGGTACAGTCTTTCTTGTGACCTGCTTGCTAACGAGGTGTCCCTCGGCTTGTGTGCTATTTGCTTATGTGTGCCGACTAAACAAGAATAAAGGATGCAACCGGTTTTATTGTACTTATTATGTGCGTGTTGATTTACACTAACACATGAGACTTAAGGTAGTTACCAATAAGGTTTAGTACGATTTGGATTAAGATGAGGATTTGAACATTGGTGATTGTTGGTTAATACCCGTTAAGGTTTAACTAACACATGATATCTAAGACTTTCACTAACCTTAACTTGGGTTGGGAGTGAGGAATCCGGAATGGTACCGACACATGTGTATTGGGGGAGGTCGGTATCTGAATCAGATCCGACTTCCAAATAAGACTTGTCCTCGGACTCGTCGCCTAGGGTCAACAAACTGACCCGACCACCCGGACTACTGTTTGAGGTGGGAGGCACATTAAGGATGGCGTGGGGGGATCAAGCCTACATCCCCAACAAATTAAGAAAGGTTGCTTATTGCTGGATAGTGCACTGCTACCGGCTAGGGTTAACCAAGCCCTACAAAAATAAGCAACCAATTAAGGGCTAACCAATCTAATAGTAGAACGGTTGGCAATTCTCTAGTGGAAAAATGATTAAAAAATACGGCTAATAAACGACGGTTTGCCACATAACCGTCTTAAATACCTCCTTCTGCGCGCGCGGGAGACTTTTTAATACGGTTGATGCCAAACCGTCGTTTAAAGCTTTTTTTTTTGGCGGTAAGACATCTTTTAAGACGGTTGTAAGACATCTTTTAAGACGGTTGATGACAAACCGTCATTTATTATGTCGGGGTTTCTTTTTCAAAGACGGTTTCGACGGAACCGTCGTTTTTAAACCTTAAAAAAAGACGGTTTTTCGTTAACCGTCATTTTATCTTAGATTTTAAAAGACGGTTTCGAATGAACCGTCTTTTAAAACTCTCTTTTTAAAATATGTTTAAGCACAAATTAACAAAGTTTGAAAAATAGTATCAAGTAATAAATATTTAAATTAGTTTACATGATGGTTAAAATTCACAAAATAGATATGAGATATAATATGTATATATAATTTTAAAAAATTTGTATTTTATAATTAGCATTTATTAATTATTTTAGTAAATTATAGTCTTTTTTATAATTAACATTAATTGTAACTATATGTACATATATATATATTCTTATAATATTTAGCTTTAGTATGTGTATAATACGATGCTTATTTACATATTACGATGTTTTACTACTTATTATAATTTATATAGGAGTGAACATACGTTTGAATAACAATTAGAATTCCTATTATTAAAATATTAAGTTATAAATGCTACATATATATGTTTTGTTCATAAAATAAACAAGTTTGATGCAGTGGAATAGTGGTTAGGGAGTGCATGCACGCGTGTGAACTTCACCATGGGTCGCGGGTTCGAATCCCAGAGACCACCAAAGATTATAATATTAATCTAGGTGGATTCACTTATTTTTGCGCTCAAGAGCTTTTAAAGACGGTTCGATTAAAACAGTCGTTTAATAGCATCTTAAAAGACGGTTCGGAACCGTCGTTTTTAAACAGTTTGAACCGTTATTTTTGAGTCCGTCTGCACCAGTGATTATAAGGTTAAGGAGAATGTGGATCTAAGGAGTTAAGAACCAACTCACTTGTTATGGGAACGCCTGAGTCGTTCATTTGCATATGAGATATTTATGTTCATTGTGGTTTGTTGTTTTATTGCATTTCATATTATGACTGTGATGCTAATCAACTTCCATGCTATCGACAATTAGTCGTCGTAGCCCCGTTAGCTTGGGGGCCACGAGAGGGCCGTACCAGCATTCGTGCTGACCCCCTTTGGTGGCTGTTTTTACACTTGCAGGTAAGCGGCCCATGAAGTCACACCACGAGAGTAGGAGCGGGTAGACCTAGGTGGGACTTTATTTTGAGAACGGGTAGCGCCTGTGCACCCGTCTGTTGATAGTAGAACTTGGGAAATATTATGTGATTTTGGAGATACTTAAACTCGGTTGGTGTATGTATTTTGGATATACGGTTGTAAATATTTAAGAAACGGTATTTCTTGTTGATTAGACCATGGCAAGGTCCTGGTGTTAGTTTATTTCCGCTGCGACGTTTATGTATTATTTGTTAAGTTTCGATGACCACGATTAGCTTAGGACGGAGTGTTACAAAAAGTGGTATCAAAGCGTAGTTACGCTCTGATCAAGGAATACCGGACATAAGTAACCACCGAGTTAGGTTAGGAGTTAAGATATAAGAAATGGGTTAAGGGTGTGAGAAGTTAGTGTGAGTAGAGTCAGATGACCACTATTAAGTGTGGATCGTCTTTACCGTCTACGGAAGTTATAAATTCGTTAACCGAAACAGTGGTGGATACGAACCTAATGTGAGTTGTGCTTACTCAGATGTCAGGAAGGAGACAAGGCCGAGGCCGTGGTCGAGGCGACGAGGCTGAGATACCAGGAGGGCAGACGATCGCAGAGATCGTAGCTGCCGCTTTGGGGCACATGGGCTATTAGCCTGGTGCACCCCCACCTCCACCGCCACAACCCCGAGAACCAAATTGGGTGAAGAGCTTATCGGACCTTCGACCCGCACATTTTAAGGGGGAGACTGATCCCACCAAGCTTGAGGCGTACATCTCCGAGCTGGAGACCGCCTTCGAGACCCTTGACGTCCCTGCTGGGATTAAGGTGCGCCTAGCTGCGTTCTACTTGAAGGGGGCAGCAGGCGATTGGTGGAAGCTGGTGAGGGCCGAGCATGTGGCCAATCCAGACTTCGGCTGAGACCAGTACACAGCACTGCTGCGAGCCAAGTACTATCCCGCCCATGTCCAGACGAAGAAGCGCCTACAGTTGGATGCGCTCAAGTAGACGGACAAGATGACGGTAGACGAGTATTACTCAGAGTTTACCGCCTTGCTTCGTCTTCTGCCAGGTCTTGGATATTCAGACCGAATACTGGTGGACCGCTTCTATGGCGGGCTTAGCCATCGACTCCGCTACGGCATGGGGCCGACGATGATTTAGACTTTGGAATATAAGAGAAACTAATACTTTGGGAAGCAGGAGTGCTATCATGCCGCTGCTAAGGTTGAGATAACCGTCCAGCTAAGGGACGAGGACAATGCCAAGAGAAAGAATGCTGGGAAGAGTACAGAACACCAAGGGCAAGGTGGGTACAAGAAACAGAAGTACCAGCCTCAAGCCTAGAAGAGCTAGAACCAAAAAGGGAAGGAGGGAACGGAGAAGGCTACTGATGAGCCACTGAAGCTGACTTATGCTTATGCTGCTAAGCCCCTGCGCTCCAGGGCGCCAAAGGGTAAGGAAATATATTTTGGGTAAATTAAGAATGGTTGACAATATTGAGGGATAATCACTGATGCCATGCATAATCAGGTACTGAGACTGGAAAGGAAACCGGTGGTGGCTACCAACGACACTACTATTGCCAGAGGTGCAACAAGGACCACCCCGGAGTTGACTGTAGGGGGAATAAGGTGGAGTGTAATTTCTGCGGTGTACTCGGGCACCGGGCATATGAGTGCTACGGGAACCCGGAGAGTAAGAATTACTGACCCGGTTTCAAGGTTAAGACTAGGACCGATCTGGGAGCTGGACCTGACGGACATAAGGGGGCGCAGCAAGCGGCGGACAAGAATCCACGGGTAGCCCAAAAGTCGGGACCCACACTACACATGGTGGACCGGGACGATGAGCCTGAACCCTCATCGAGGCCAGGTACCGCTGTAAACCTTTAAGTGATAAAATTGCCTTCTTACCGCATTAACATGCATGTTTGGTAAACAATTGAGTTAGATGAGAATAAGATAAGATTAGAACTTTAGTAAGATATAACCTGTTGCCACCTTAGGAAACTTCAACATTTGTTATCCAATGCCTTCAACACCTAACCCGGAGTACACCGACATCAGAACCCGAGACTTTCCAACCGAACAATGTCAGGTTATCCGCCCAGGTATGGTTTTATTAAGGGGATACCTGACACCCGAAGCACAGATAGCCATCACCAAGAGATTCAGACAGTTAGGAGTGGGACCGGGAGGTTTTTATACACTGGAGTACCCAGGAGGAGCAAGGATGAAATTAAAGATGATGAGCTTAGGCAAGGATTGGAATCCATATGCCAAGACTTACCAAACCATGAGGATACAAGATGGAGTCTCACCACCGGGAATACCCGAAGAGTTCCATCCGGTTATTACACAAGTCGTGGAGATCACTCAGCAGTTGGAGGCTGACCCGATTTCAGACATACAAGCGGACATCTGCATTGTAAACTTCTATGGGAAAGATGGGAGACTTGGACTACATCAGGACAAGGACGAGACGACGGAGTCTCTCGAAAAAGGGATACCCGTAGTGTCTTGGTCCATTGGAGATGACGCTGAATTTTTGTACGGTGAGCAGAAGTGTGCGGACCGTGCTAATAAGTTAGCACTTAAGTCAGGGGATGTGTTAGTCATGGGAGGAGAATCAAGGATGTTGTATCATGGGATTAAGAGAATCAAGCTGAATACATCACCGTCAGCAGTGATCAATGCGACGCACCTGAGACCAGGGAGATTGAATCTAACCTTTAGACAATATTAGCCATGTAATGTTTTTAGTATGAGATAAGGATTGAGATGTAAGGAAGAAGCACATGTTGTAAACAGGATGGTTATGAATAAAATAACAGTGTTTTTCATATTAATTGCTACGACTCTTGTTATACCATCAATACTCATGAAGCTTGTGAATACAATTAGGTCATGGACTCGGTACGGAAGGTGTGCTAAGCATACTTACAGAGGCACAGGCCGACGCCAGCGGTACTATCCTCACCGGCACCTTTCCGATTAATGGGATTGAGGCATCTGTTCTCTTCGACTCAGGGGCCTTGCATACCTTTGTCTCGGCATCTTTTGCGAGAAGGTTGGGGCTAGACGCCGATGAGCTACCCGACTTCACGGTTACACTCCCGTCTAAGGAGAAGGTTCGTTGCACTCGCTACTACCGAGGAGCCATTGTCAGTATTAAGGGGGAAGACTTTCCAGTCAGTTTTATTGAGTTCAGGGAGTTGAGATTTGATGTTATTTTCGGGATGAACTGGTTGGAGCGGCACAAGGGACGTATCCTCTGCGCCGAGCATAGACTGCTGCTCAGGAGTCTGTCTGGGGTAACAATATCGTACCGCCAAAGGCCCAGAGAGCCTTCGACTAAGATCATCACCGCCATGGCAATGTATAAGGAATTGAGGAGGAAGGAAGAAGTGTACCTCTGCTATGTACAGGACATAGAGAGAGACCCTGAGTTCGACCTTGACTTACCGGTAGTGTCAGAGTTCCCTGACCTCTTTCCACGGGAACTTCCCGGCATGCCACCCACTCGGGAGGTAGAGTTCACCATCGAGCTGCTACCTGGTACCGGACCAATAGCCAAGGCACCATACCGCATGGCTCCGGCAGAGATGAATGAGTTAAAAGAACTGTTAAAAGATTTGTTAGACAGGGGATTCATCAGACCAAGTGTATCACCATGAGGAGCGCCAGTTCTCTTCGTGAAGAAGAAGGATGGTAGTCTCCGCCTCTGCATCGACTACAGAGAGTTGAATGCAGTGACAGTGAAGAATAAGTACCCACTACGCCGCATTGACGATCTGTTCGATCAGTTGAAGGGGGCATCCGTGTTTTCCAAGATTGATCTCAGATCGGGGTATCATCAGATAGCCATTAAGGAGGGAGATATTGAGAAGACGGTATTCCGGACACGATACGACCACTATGAGTTCACAGTGATGCCGTTCGGTTTGTCGAACGCACCGGCGAAATTTATGGATCTGATGAACCGCTTGTTCCGGGAGCAGCTGGACAAGTCGGTTGTGGTATTCATTGATGACATTTTAATATATTCGAAATCAAGAGCTGAGCATGAGGAACATCTGAGGAGAGTACTGGAGATATTGAGGGAGAACCAGCTATATGCTAAGTTCTCCAAGTGTGAGTTTTCGCTTGACCAGGTCTCTTTCCTGGGTCATGTCATCTCAGATGCTGGGATCTCGGTAGATCCAGCAAAGATTGATGTCGTGCGTACTTGGCCGAGACCGAAGACAGTTACCGACATTCGGAGCTTCCTTGGCTTGGCAGGTTACTACCAGCGGTTTGTTAAAGATTTCAGCAAGGTCGCAAAGCCGATGACCAGTCTGATGAAGAAAGATGCACCGTTCTTATGGACGGCTGACTGTGAGAGATCATTTCAGAGTTTGAAAGACTCATTGACCACTGCACCGGTTCTGACCATTCCAGACGGTACGGAGGGCTTTGAGGTTTACTGTGATGCGTCCGGTAGAGGGCTGGGTTGCGTGCTCATGCAACATGGCAAAGTGGTGGCATATGCCTCATGCCAGTTAAAGAAACATGAGGAGAACTACCCCACACATGATTTAGAGCTGGGAGATGTAGTCTTCGCTTTGAAGATATGGCGCCATTACTTATACGGGGTTAGTGTGACGATCTATACCGATCACAAGAGCTTGAAATATATATTCACTCAAAAGTGGTTGAATCTCAGACAAAGGAGATGGTTAGAATTTCTGAAAGACTATGACATTGACCTCCAATACAAAGAAGGGAAGGCCAATGTTGTAGCAGACGCCCTGAGCCGTCGAGCACACTCACTCCATTCGCTAGTCTCTTTCTCCAGCTTGGTTGATGAGGTGCGAGAGGCTCAGAGGACAGATGAGTATATGAGAGAGATCAGACAGAAGCTGACAGATGGTACCGTTGAGAGTCAGAAGTATGACTTCAGACTTCACGACGATGATCTGATCAGACTTAAGGGCCGGTTATGCATACCACGGGGCAACACGGATCTGAAAGACCGTATACTTAGGGAATCACACTGTTCTTCAGTTTCCATCCATCCGGGAGCCTCTAAGATGTATAAAGACATGAAGAGATACTTCTGGTGGTCGGGGATGAAGACAGATGTTACCGAGTTCGTCTTGAGGTGTCTCACTTGCCAGAAGGTGAAATTCGAGCACCGACGACCGGGCAGAATGGTACAGTCGATGCCAATTCTGGAGTGGAAGTTCCATGATATCTCCATGGACTTTGTAGTTGGACTCTCACCTGCTAGGGGAGGTCTCAACATGATATGGGTGGTGGTGGATCGCCTTACCAAAGTAGCCCGATTCATACCGATGAAGGATACTTGGAAGGTGACCAAATTAGTTGAGTTGTTTGAGAGAGAAATCATGAGACATCACGGGATACCGAAGACCATAGTGTCAGATAGAGATACCAGATTCCTTTCGAGGTACTGGAGAGCTACTAGAGAAGCGTTGGGTACAGAACTGAAGCTGAGTACCGCGTTCCATCCTCAGACAGATGGTCAGACTGAGCATACGATTCAGACACTCGAGGACATGCTGAGGGCATGTGCCTTAGACTTCCAGGGCAGTTGGGTTGACAAATTGCATCTGATCGAGTTTTCATACAACAACAGCTATCACACTTCGATCAAGATGGCACCTTTTCAAGCGTTGTACGGTAGACCTTGTCGTACACCGCTCTGCTGGGATGAGTCGACTGAGACGGTCATTATAGGACCAAAGTACTTAGAGAAAGTTAAGGCTGAAGTTCAGTAAATCAGGGAGAACATGAGAGCTGCTCAAGATAGACAGAAGTCGTATGCTGATGTTCGACGATGAGACCTGGAGTTCGCAGTGGGCGACCAGGTATTTCTACGAGTTTCACCGATGAAGGGTGTATTCAGATTTGGGCAGAAGGGCAAGTTGAGCCCGAAGTTTGTTGGTCCTTATGCGATTACGGAGCGGGTGGGCCCGGTTGCTTACAGGTTGAATTTACCTGCTGAACTGGGTAAAGTGCATGATGTTTTTCATGTTTCACAGCTAAAGAAATACATGCACCACCCCTCCCATGTGTTAGAACCTGAGAGGTTGACATTAGAACCGAATATGAGATCCATGGAGACTCCTCAGAGAATCTTGGATAGTAAGACTAGGGACACTCGCCATAAGTCAGTGCGACTAGTGAAGGTTCTCTGGTCTAACCAGGATGTCGAAGAGGCCACGTGGGAATTAGAGGATAAAATGAGGGCGAAGTACCCTTTTTTGTTTACCGACTAGATTGTCTGTATAGGGTACGGGGTGTACCCCTTTTTAAGGGGGGTAGAGCTTCCTCGCTTTTGAGTTAGGAAACGAACATGTTTGTCGTTTGTTTGGTTATGTAAGATGTGGTTTGTGTAAGTTGTGTAAGTTATTACACCTTGGTGGTAAGTTTGAGATATGTATAATACTTTTGCATTGTATTTGTAGTAGACCTTTGAATCTTGAGATGTGTGAATGAGAATATAAGATGTGGTGTTAAGATTGAGAGATTGAGTACCGTGAATGATTAAGTATACGTGTGAACTTTGGGGACAAAGTTCTTTTAAGGGGGGTAGACTGAAATACCCCAAACTTAGAGATGGTGTTTAAGTGATGAACTAAGATATAAGGAGGCTAAATAATGCCTTATAAACGTTAAGAAACATTTTTAATCAAAGAAAACATAAGGAAACACCAAAAGAGCAGTTTAAGCAAAAACGTGCTCTAAGCTTGGAGAGACTTGGGTGAGCACCCAAATATCATTCTCAGACCTTAGTAATATCCTAATGGTCATTTTAAACCAATTACCAAAGAAAACCAAGCTTGAAAACAAGTTAAAACACAAAATGTGCTTTAAGGAGTCTTAAAGCACATTTTTGAAAAATTGTCTTGTAAATGGGTTTTGAGTGGCTAAGTGTCCGTCATTACTCTTTAATCAACATGTGTACTACTTAGTATCACATTAGGAAGTCTAAATCAATGGGAAATCAAAAATTTCACAGTTTTGTGCCTTGTTTAGTGAATAGTAACCAAATATTGCTAGTTTAAGACATTAGTCAAAGTAAGTCAACTAAATGGTCAACAAAGACCACAATATACCTCATTTGATCAAGGGGGCCGATTTTTAAGTGTGACTCACCAAACTTATCTAGTTAAGTAAAGAAGAAAGCAAAAGTAAGTAAATTCACTATTCACCTTTTAACATAAATATCTTACCTTAGTAGACCTCTCTCCTCACCTCTTTATTCTCCTCTCTCACCACCGATTTCTCTTTCTTTCTCCCTTCTCCATTGACGTGAAGAACAGCCCCCATGTAAGTTCCATCTTCCTTTGATTACTACTTACTCATTTTAGCTCCAAAACCAAAACAAATTATATATTCTTCTTAGTTAGCTCAAGCTCTTCCTTTCTATCTTTCCAAAACTTCAAGAGCTCCATTTTGGTGCCAAGGCAAACCGCCATTAGAGGAGGAAACTCAAGTTTGGAGGGTTCATTGGCTTCTCCATTCTCTTAAGGTAAAGAATATGTAAGAAAATCTAGGTTTCCATCATTTTTCTCCATAACCGAAAATCTATACTCATGGGGCTCCATTTTTATGCCTTGTTCAAGCTTGTTTCCTATTCTCCAAGGGCAAGAGGAGGTCCTTCTTGATTCATATCCAAGCTTGTCTTGAGAAACCAAGGTGAAACAATCAATTTAATACCTTAAAACACATTTTTAACCTAGGTTTTATTCCTTAAGGTTAGTGTGTTGTTTAGTACTCATTGGAGTCATTGAATGTTGGTTAGATCATTGGCAAGGAGAACTTGATTTGGTGACCGAGATTGAGCAAGGAAAAACCTAAGGAAGAAAGTTTGTGAAGCTTGAAAAAGAACAAGGTAAATGTCTTACCTTAAGGTGTTTAGTGCATTAAGGGATGGGATTTAGATATGTGATGAGTTTGGTGTAGAGTTTACATTGGGAAAGAGTTATAAAAACCTAGGAGAAACAATGACTATACTTGTGAACTTGTGACTAAGGAGCAAATGAGAAAAAAGAGATAGTTTAAGGATGTCAAGGTGAATTATAAGAACATTTAAATTGCAATGGGAGCCTTGTTGTGTGTATTTGCAGGTCAAAGGCTATTTATTTTGAGGAAATTCAGTGTTTAAGATTTATGCATTTAAGGGCCTAAGAGCCAAGTCATTTAAGGGCCTAGGTTCCAAGCAATTTAAGTTTATGCACTATATTGTGATGTAGTATAGTTTTGATGTTTGATGTGTGCTAAGGAGGTTTAGTGAGAATTTGAATGTTGATAGCTAATTGATGGTGAAGAACTAAATGTTTTGGTGTAACAATATACTAGAGAACCCATGGCAAAATTTAGTGAAGAACCTAAGTGTTTAAGATGTGTAAGGATATTTTATGACTAAGGAAGTACTAAGAAACTTTAGGAGTTGTTTTGATGAAAAGGTTGAGTCAAGGTGTTTTAATGAGTTAGAATGACTTAGGCATCATCATGGAGGATTTAGGAATCAAATGAATGAACTTGTGTATTTAGGACTTAGGCAAATATTGGTAAACTAGTAGAACGGAAATAATGTGTTGGAAGAAGGAGGCATAAATTTGTGTAGGAACTTTAAGTAGTTGCATAAAGGAATTTTAGGTGGTGAAAGATGCTTGGGAGATGATGTTATAGTGGTGAGGAAGCATTTTGGCATAGTGGTTATAATAGGTAAGAACCACCACTTAGAAGCCTAGTGAAAAACATTACAAGTGTTGACATTATTACAAGGAAAATGCATAATGACTAAGATGGATATTGATGAGTGATTTAAGGAGGTTAGTGGAGGGCCTAAGGTGTATTTTAAGTGCCCAAACGAGGTTAGAACATACTAAGAAATGAGATAAGTGTTTAAGGATATAGAGGATGAGTATTCTAGCATGTCCGAACTTCCGTCCGAATTTGGAAGCTCGGACATGCCCTGTCGCGATTAAAATTTCTGAGTCTCGACCAGTGTCCGGACTTCTATCCGGCCTTCGAAGTTCGGACACTTGAAATTTTTCCTTTGATTTTTCCTCAACCTATGTCCGAACTTAGGGAAGCTCGGACACATGTTCGGACACACGTCTGGTTGCACCCTTTTGATTCTCGACTTGCGTCCGAACTTGGGAAGCTCGGACACAAGTTCGGGCGCAGTGCTGTTTTGACCAAAAAAAAAACTTTGTTTATGGTTGGGAAATGATATCTAATGGTGGGGATTGATAGATATTGATGTTATAAAGTTATTAAGGGCATGCTTGGAGGGTGTAATGGCTGCTAAGTGGGTGAACAAATGTAATAGATAATGAGGTAATGGTGTGCTTAAGAGTTTAAGTTGAAACTATAAAGACTTAGTGAATAACGATGGGTAAATACTAGTGCCCAGGGAAGTAAAGTAAATTGCGTTAAGTCGAGCTAAATAATAACCTAAGCTGGGTGAATGTTTTAGGACTTGAGAATTGGGACCCCGGAGAAGGTTAAACAAACGACAGTCAACGGTGAACGGTACAGTCTTTCTTGTGACCTGCTTGCTAACGAGGTGTCCCTCGGCTTGTGTGCTATTTGCTTATGTGTACCGACTAAACAAGAATAAAGCACGCAACCGGTTTTATTGTACTTATTATGTGCGTGTTGATTTAGACTAACACATGAGACTTGAGGTAGTTACTAACAAGGTTTAGTAAGATTTGGATTAAGATGAGGATTTGGACATTGGTGATTGTTGTTTAATACCCGTTAAGGTTTAACTAACACATGATATCTAAGACTTTCACTAACCTTAACTCAGGGTGGGAGTGAGGAATCCGGAATGGTACCGACACATGTGTATTGGGGGAGGTCGGTATCTGAATCAGATCCGACTTCCAAATAAGACTTGTCCTCGGACTCGTCGCCTAAGGTCAACAAACTGACCCGACCACCCGGACTACCGTTTGAGGTGGGAGGCACATTAAGGATGGCGTGGGGGGATCAAGCCTACATCCCCAACAAATTAAGAAAGGTTGCTTATTGCTGGATAGTGCACTGCTACCGGCTAGGGTTAACCAAGCCCTACAAAAATAAGCAACCAATTAAGGGCTAACCAATCTAATAGTAGAACGGTTGGCAATTATAAGGTTAAGGAGAATGTGGATCTAAGGAGTTAAGAACCAACTCACATGTTAAGGGAACGCCTGAGTCGTTCATTTGCATATGAGATATTTATGTTCATTGTGGTTTGTTGTTTTATTGCATTTCATATTCTGACTGTGATGCTAATCAACTTCCATGCTATCGACAATTAGTCTTCATAGCCCCGTTAGCTTGGGGGCCACAAGAGGGCCGTACCAGCATTCATGCTGACCCCCTTTGGGGGCTGTTTTTGCACTTGCAGGTAAGCGGCCCATGAAGTCACACCACGAGAGTAGGAGCGGGTAGCCCTAGGTGGGACTTTATTTTGAGAACGGGTAGCGCCTGTGCACCCGTCTGTTGATAGTAGAACTTGGGAAATATTATGTGATTTTGGAGATACTTAAACTCGGTTGGTGTATGTATTTTGGATATACGGTTGTAAATATTTAAGAAACGGTATTTCTTGTTGATTAGACCGTGGCAAGGTCCTGGTGTTAGTTTATTTCCGCTGCGACGTTTATGTATTATTTGTTAAGTTTCAATGACCACGATTAGCTTAGAACGGGGTGTTACAAGGTATGTTGATAAGCCGCAGACTTATCATATTTTATGTATTAGATTTATAGGTATATTAGTCTAAATAAGGTTAAATAGATAGTATTTATGTAAAATTATGTATTAAAGTGTTTTATTTGTACAGACTTATGTTTTATATGCTTTTTATGCAAGGATTGAATTCCTAGGCAAAAGTTCAAGTGATGCCGGACATGATGCCAGATGCCTTCTGCACGGCACAAGCATGGAGCAGAAAAAGAGCTTTGCCGGATCCAGTGCCGAGTACTTCCCATCCTGCTTATGTGAAAAGTCGTCTCGGTTGACCAAACGGTGGTAGTTATTTACAGTTGACAATCCAACTGATGTCGGGTACGGTGCCGGACATCTCCTGTCCGGCTCATGCAACGCTTTGCCTGGCAGTTTTGACCGTTAACGGTTACCCATATTTAACACGTGGTGCTGGATGACCTAGACCGGCATGCCGCCCGGTACAAGGAGAAATTGTTGCCTATAAATAGGCCGAAGGGTTACACTTCTTGATACACTTCAGCACCCCTATACACTCCACTCATATCTCCATTTCCGCATCCACTCCATTGTTGTGTCCAAGGAAGTTCTACAGATCCATCCACGCGAAGAAGAAGAAGATCTTGTCGGGTTAAAGCTATGACCATTTCCTTCACCTCTTGTATTCTCTTCTTGTAGTTGTGTGGATGGTGAAGTAGAATTCCTTGTTAGTTTTTTATTAGGGATGATTTTCCTTGTAATTACTCCTATGGTTATTAATAAAAGTGCAAGTTTCATCAACTAAGCTTCTGATCTTCATACAAGTAGAATGAGTTCGCTACTTGTTCTCTTCATTTCTAAATTCTATTTGAGGTTCAAAAGACAAAAGTAGAATGGGTTGAGGGAATCTTAGTGGTCTTTAACGGTGTTGTTCTGAAAAGTGGGCAGCATGACTTAAGATTGGAATTAATCTGTTTTTTCTCTATTATTCTGTTTGTTTTCGAGGTATTAGACATGCACGAAGCAAATGTGGGTAATGAGTCTTGTTGTCAGACCAGAAACAGGAAGTACCATTTACAACTTGAAGGTGTCGGGTGTACTGCTATGTCCGGCGCATTCAAAGATCTTGAAGGTGTCGTGCATCTCTTGTCCGGTATGACATTCGACATAGTCATTTTTGCCAGATTAATTTTAAAACTTTGTAGTTTGACTTATGACTATACTTGCTCTTATATCGAGTATCATCCCGAGTCAAAAATAATTTATTTAGTTAGGATTTTTATTTAGTTTAGAATTAATGTCTACATTTCTCCCCCTATTTTAGAATAGACTATTACCAGGATTAAGACTTATTTTCTATTAAGTCTCTTGGGTTAGATACTCTCAATCGTAATCTACTCTCACTGTACTCCGATCGGGATTTTTGCTACCCGTATAGAGTTGTAGGGTTTATTTTATTATTTTCATTCTTTTATTATTTTATTCTTTGTACATACTTTCCCCCCTACAATTATCTTGTTAGCATATGTGCACATTTGTTGTTCTCCCATGTGGTTGAAAATTCTCCATAAATTTCCCAGCGAAGTTGCTTCGTGTAAGTTGTCCACGAACACTGTCGAGTTTTCCGACTCCTCCCCCATGGGCTTCGGCGGTCTTGACTACTAGGAGGGGTACAGATTGGTGATTTATGGAGCTACAGGTATTGGTTTACGACAATGATATGGAGGCTGATTCTCGTATCAGCTGGTCTAGGTAGTTAAAAGGTGGCGATGACTTTTGCGGATTGGGGTGGGGGTGGTTGTGGCGTTTTTTGGTGTTTACAGCTACATAAGGTGGCTAATGGTGGAGGAATGGTGGCACGTGGGTTGAGGGGTAGGGGAGGAGGAGGAGAGAGGGGGAGCATGTTTTACTTTGGTGGTTAAATACAGGACAAGCAGTTACGAGATGAGAATTAAGGGGATATTATCAGTTCACTAAAACAATTCTTTTCTTTTTGAAGGAAGAATGTTTCACAAAAATAAGGTATGTTCATCGTTGGCATTATTAATTCTAAACTTTTGTGTTGTGTTGAGTATATATAATCATATATTGGGCAAAAGATGGGATTAAGATTATTGCATTCGTATTTGTTCATCTTTAGCTTTTGCACAATTCACTAAGAAAATCATAATCTTTTTTTTTTTTGTTGTTGTTGCTTGAAACAACTTGGAATACATGAGACTAAAGAGGCTAGAAGGAGGGTGACCTAATATGTGGTGATAAAACCCGATGGTATATAAGGTTGAAGATAGGAACTGGGGCCTAGTCTTCCTACTAACACTTCATAAAATACAAACCATTTTTTCCTTAGCATGTCCAATCTTTCTGCGTAAGTCTAGGTTTTTTTTGAATAATTGGTAAACTGTATATAATGAAATAATGATAGAGTTTTACAAAAGCCGATACATAGGGGCCCTATGTATCCGATACCCAAAGCAATACAAGTCCTGCTAAACAGCAGCGAGAACAAGAGGTGGCGGAGGGCCAACCAGATACATTAATACATTAATTTCCAAAAAATAATAAAAAACAAGGGGGGGAGGCTACATGAGAAAGTCGAAATCTATCAGGACTCCAGGATCTGGTTGAGCCAGACATCATCTCGGTTGGGGAAGAATTTAGTCCAAATGGTGGCTTTAGTCGCGCCCTTCACGTCAGTAATGATATGACCTGGGGGCCGGGTCTGACCTGTCATGGCTCTCCTGCATCTTTCGATCCAGATGAAGTAGACGACATTAGCGATGGCAGCTCGTCTGACGAAGTCCTTTGGTCTTTTCCGGTTGCAATAACGAGAAAGCCAGGTTGCGCAGCTTCGAAGGCTTGACCTGTTGGTGGGGATTCCTAGCCAGTCACAGATAGTCCACCAGATCCTGCATGTAGTCCTGCAAAAAAAGAAGAGGTGCGCACTTGTCTCTGGAGCTCGCTCACAGAGCCAGCATCTGTTAGCTAGGCTAATGCCCCACGATTGTAATTTGTCACATGTTTTAAGTCTACCCTTTAGAGTGACCCACAAAATGAATTTGGCTTTGGGAAGCGCCCAAGTCTTCCAACAGATGTTAAACCACCGGAAGTGCCTAGTAGGGGATGTCACAGCTTGGTAAACGGTGTTGACACGGAGACGGGGAGGAAAGGATTGGAAAAGCGAGATAGCATCTTGGGGAGACCCGCATTGAAGGAACCACCAATCTCTGGCTTTGAGAATTGATTTCCATATCCAGGGTCATTCCTTTAGGGGTGCTGGTCCATAAGTTGGAGTTCCCCAGGTAGATACTATGGATCCATTGGATCCAAAGTCTCTCGGAGTTATTGGTAATGGCAGAAATGGTTTTTAAGAGAAAGCTCATATTCCATTTAAAAATATCCTTTATGCCAAGCCCCCCTTTCCTTTTGTCTAGGCAGATGGAGTTCCAGGCCACAAGAGGGGTGGGGTTGCTGGCTATGTCCCCGGACCATAGAAAGGAACGAATCTTCTTGATAATGATTTGGATAACATTTTTGGGGATGGAAACGGACGAAGCCCAGAAGCCAAGAATACCGAACAGGGTGCTTTGAATTAGAGTGAGGCGCCCCGCGAATGATAGGTGTTTACCACCCCAAGAGGAGATGGCCTTTTGAATATTATCGATAAGAGGGGCAAAGTCTGATGATTTGGGCTTTCTGGCCGAGATGGGAATACCCAAGTATCGGAAGGGGAAGGTGCCCTGGTTAAAGCCGGTGAGGGAGAGGATCGAGTTCATCACCGGGGGACTGACCCCTCCAAGAAAAATATCACATTTAGCAGGGTTAAGTTTAAGGCCAGAGGCTTCAGAGAAGAGATTGACTTTATTGAGCATAAGAGATATGGAGGGTTGATCCCCCCTACAGAATAACAGGACATCATCAGCGAAGAAAAGGTGTGAAATGCTGAGCGTTTTGCAAGACGGGTGGAATTTGAACTCCGTTTCAGAGGGGAGCTGATCGAGCAGGCGGGAGAGCATGTCCATGACTAGGACAAAGAGATATGGGGATAGGGGGTCCCCTTGTCTCAGACCTCTTTCCCTTTAAAGAGACCCCTTCGGGAGCCATTTAGGTTAAGGGAGTACGAAGGGGTGGACACACATTGCATAATCCAATCGATGAAGATAGGAGGGAAGTTCAGGAAAGCCATAGTATCTCTAAGGAAGGGCCAGTCAACAGTGTCAAAAGCTTTCCTAAGGTCCATTTTCATCATACAGCGGGGAGAAATATGGGCTCTTTGGTAGTGCTTCATTAGGCATGAGCACAGTTGGATGTTGTCAGAAATGAGGCGCCCTTTTATGAAAGCCCCCTGGGTACCCTTTACGATGTTCGGGAGAACCTCTTTAAGCCTGGAAGCCAGGATTTTGCTAATGATTTTGTAGATCGTGTTACAGCAAGAGATGGGCCTATAGTCACCAGGGGTGGAGGCAGACTCAGATTTTGGAATAAGAGTGATGAGAGTCGAGTTGACCTCCTTTAGTAAGGTACCAGTGTGGAAGAAGCTTTTTATAGCTAGGCTACAGTCTTCGCCTATGATGGGCCACGCAGTTTTGAAAAATTTGGAGGTGTAACCGTTTGGGCCAGGGGCTTTGTCATCCCCAATAGTGAAAAGGGCATCCTTAATATCCGCGTTATCTACCGTCCTAAGAAGGGAGGACCAGCTGGAGGTAGTGAGGGTTTGGAGGGGTCCAGATTGAGGTCAGAGAGTGTGCGAGGTAGGGGGTCTAGTGCCCATGATGCCCTTGAAATGGGAGATGAGGCAATTAGCGATGTCATCAGGGTCGGAGAGGTCCTGCCCAAGCGCATTTGTAATAGTGGCGATGGAGTTTTTGTTCCGTCTAGCCTTAATGGCTCTATGGAACAAAGCTGAGTTCATGTCGGCCTGCTTGAGCCAACGGATTTTAGAGAGTTGCCGGAGGAACATGAGCTCTTGGAAGTTTCGCTTACGGAGAGCAAGGCGAAGCGACTTTTCCTTAGAGATAAGAGTGGGGTTCCAAGGGTCGCTATCAAGGCTCCCCTGGGTGTCAGTGAGATCCTCTCTAATAGATTGAGCTTTATGGAGAGAGAGCTGAATTCCGTTCTATGAAGAGAAGAGAGATCCCTTTTGAGAAGGCGAAGCCTTTGGATAATAGAGTACATATGGCTCCCGTCGAAAGTGACTTTCCAAATATTGCTAACCATGGGGAGGAAGGTGGGGTCCCTAGCCCAAATATTAAGGAATTTGAAACATTTCTTAGGGGGGGTTGGGCGGGGGAAGGTGATAATAATAGGGCTGTGATCTGAAATGAGCGGGGCGGGGAAGGTACAGTAGCTAAGCGGGAAAGCAGCTATCCAGGCTTCGTTCACCACAGCACGGTCAATCTTCCCCAGAACTCGATCATGATCGTATTGGTTATTCCACCAAGTGAAGAAGCGGCCATAAAAGCGGAGGTCATTTAGCTCGGTTCGGGCAACACAGTTAGCGAACTCCTCATAATCCCTAGGGGGGTGGGCCGGCTGCTTTGCCTGTCTCCAGCATAGAGCACGTTATTAAAATCCCCGACGACCAACCACGGCCCGGGGGTAGAGTTACTAAGATTCTCTATTTCGGACCACAGAAGTGATCGGATGGAAGGGATGTTTTGGCCATACGCCACAGAGAGAGTAAAGGGATGCGAACCGAGGGGGGAGGCTAGGCAAGTGATCATTTGAGCTGATGAGTGCAGGGGGGAGAGCTTAATAAAAGAAGGGTCAAAGAGAATCCAAATACGCCCGTTAGGATGGGCAGGGTAATTGTGAAGATGGTTCCAAGAGGGGAAGTGGCGGGAGAGGATGGGGGGAAGGTTATGAGAAGAAACCCGGGTTTCCAAAAGGGCAAGGACACAAAGATTATGGGTCCTAACAAACAACTTGATTTCACGGAGCTTGGCTGGGTCATTACAGCCCCTAATATTCCAGATGGCATCTTCATAAGGGGACGAAGGGGATGGAGGGGGAGGAGGCGATACGATCAGGCCCATGCTCAAAGGGGGAGAAAGAGTTAGTAAGCTGGAGCGGGGGGTCTGCCAAAGAGAGAGGGGGAGGAGGTTTAACCCGGGGAGGGACCAGCTGCCAAGGAGCTGGGATGGGGGGCTCGAGGACCAACTGGAGGGAGGGGGACATAGGTTTAGGGGAGAGGGAGGGTAAAGAAGGAGATTTGGTTAGGAGGGGTCTGGGAGCCAAGGGGGAGGCGGGGGCCGAGGAGGGGCCTCTAGGGTCAGAGGAGAGGGGAGAGGGGCTTAAAAGGGGGGATAATTGTCGGCTGGGCTTTAGGGGGGAGGGAGGGGCAGGAGTACGAAGGATGGGTAGAGGGTTAGAGGAAGGAGGAGGGGCTTTCCTGGTTCTGTGTCGACGGGCCACAACTGGGGCCGGGTGGACCTGAGAGGAGGGACAACGATGAGAAGGATGACCAAGCTGCTTGCAGGAGTCGCATGAGACTGGCTCCCATTCGTAAACTACCGACTGAGGGATAGAGCCCTTAGGAGTGCGAATTTCCACTTGTCTCACAAGGTCGTGATTAAAGTCCACTTCCACCAGAATCCTAGCATAGGAAATACGGGATTTGTCGGCAGTGGATTGGTCAGTATATAAGGGAGCGCCTAATTTAGAACCTATTTTCCTAAGACTCGAACGGGACCAGAGGCTGATGGGGAGACTGGGGAGTTGGATCCACACCGGGATACGGTTCAAATCCTTGGGATTAAACGAGATGTCAGAGCACCATCTTTTCAGCACTAAGGGTGAGGAGTTTAAAAGCCAGGGGCCTTTGCTAAGGACCTGCTCTAGGTCCTCTTCTTTGTCAAATTTGAACATAAACCATCCCTCTTCATGGAGCAGAATTTGAGGTGTGGGAACAAAAACTCCACGCCCTTCTCACAAAGTCTCTCACAAGATTAAACCCAAATTTTTTATCCCAAATGTGCCCTACAAGGGAGTGTTGCCAGTATTCAATTTCGGGAATCAGATCCTCTTCTACAATAGAGACAAAGGGGCTGTCCCCTTCATCAGCACAGGAAACATCACTCAAGGACATACCAGCAGAACGTTTCTGTTTAGCAAGCAATATTTCTAAAAAAAGATGCAGGGTCTGAGGACCCACTGGCAGCCAAGGATGGAGGGTTAGAGTTTGGACCTTTTATTTGGTGAGAATCAACACGGGGCTGGCGCCTTGGATGAGCAGCAGTTTGATTCGCAGCAAAGGCCACGGGAGGGGGCAAGGCCGAGGAGACCGGCTGGTTGGACTGCGGGGGCGCATCAGATATGCCGAGGGGGGGGGGGGGACGCTGAAGCCCGCAAGTACATCGGGAGAGTGAGCTTTAGCAGCTGGAGGAGCGTCTAGGTCGACCACCAGGGAGATTGCCGGCGTAGTCCCCTCCGCAAGTAACGCCGTGGAGATTGGCAGGATGGGCAGAGGCGGCTCCTTCTCAGTTCGGGCAAGCAGGGAGGAGGCAGGGGCGCTGTCATCGACACCCGTCTGAGAGGCGGCTTCAGTCTCCACTGGAGAAGAGGGAGGGCGGCGCAGTTCCGGCAGGCAGGCGGCACCGGCGACAGGGGAGGTCTGGGCAGAGGAGGACCGGGTGACTGGTTTGCGTTTTCCCATGGCGCACGATGACTGGAGGGAACTCCAGGGGGGGGCGGCGCCACCAGGCTAGAGGCGACGGGAATCACCAGGCGAGGGGTGGGGGTGGACTTCGGCGGAGGCACGAACCAGGGCAGGGGGAGCTTCGGGGTGGGAATCGCCAGCGAAGAAGATGGTAGGCGCGTGTAGCGCGTTCCAAGCTCAACGGGCAAAAAAAGTAAGTCTAGGTTTCGTAGAACACGGTACTCAATCAGTTAGAAAGATAGAAAATATCATATTTAGATCCTTGGTGCTTTGAAATGGAAATTAAGTTAACTAAGAAGTTAGAAGGATGTAGCACATATTTTAGGTTCTAATTTTTTTGAAAGATAAGTGTTCCCCTTCTCTTGTAGTATGAGTAAAAGATACACTGGCTATAGCACTTTGTTTTGCGGTGAAAACTTAGGTGTAAAAAGTTTTTGTTAGACGAAGTCAACTCTTGGGTTTGTGAATTGTTGTTTGTTTTGTCCATACCAGTGACAATACGATAGACCAGCAAGTTATTTGCCACTACTATTGAGGTACAATGCTAAGCTTACAAGGAATTCACTTTGGATCAATAAGAAGTTATGGAAATATTTGTTTTAAGTCGGTTTTACTGTTCAATCCATCATAAGGATCATGGTAATAAGGAGAATCATAAGTAAAAGGAGAGTGTTCTTCGAATTCGACAATTAATGGTGTAGTACTACCAGCTTCTCTCCTGATGTGTATGATCTAGTGAACTATGTTAATTACGCTAATAAAAGCTGGTAATTGGCTTGTTAGAGCTTAAGCCATCATGGGTATTTCTGCCCTTTCTATCAAGTTCTTTGTGTTTAGTCTACTTTAGACTGTTTACTTTTTTTTTTCAAAGTCAATATATGTTAGATAGAGATGATTACACAAGACCAGAAGCCGTAACCTTTTCAATAAATTCCAAGTATGCACATACAGATTAGCTAGTAGAGTGTAGCATGAGAAATATCTAATAGGAGACATATAATATTGGTAAGCCATCTTCCGTACTCTTTGGGCATTTCATTGATTAGTTGATGTGTCAACGTCCAAGCCAGCTAAGCTCCAAATGCTTGTTTAATTTGCACGACACCATGCACACATGAGTACCCTGCTTCTGCTTCTACTTATATATATATGATCACCTGCTGCAGTCAAGATCTCAGTCAAACATGTACAACCTGTCCAAGGAGCAACTTATAATCCATGATTAGAATAATTAAAGAAACAAAGTATAACAGTTTATACAAGAAGTGACAAGAGTTAATCATCAAATAATTACGAGTTTGTGGGTTTGGGTTTTTTTTTTGGGTACCATATTGGCGCAAACTCTACCAATCATATCGTTAGACGACCTAGCTAGCTACTTTACTGCATGCCCTTGTTATAATTAATTAGGATATGCTAGCTTATAACTAGTTAATAGAAACTTTCGGTTAGGATACATGCATTGTAAGGTAAGAACGTCTAGTTAGTACACCTAGCTATTGCATCTTTTGTATGAAAGTTGCTTCCACAAGCAGTAACTGGTAATCCATCAGGAAGCAGTTCAATGCTAGCTGGATTTCATTTTTTTGGGGTTTGGCGAAGAGTTGGAGTCAAGATTTATCAAAGGCTTAAAAAATCAAAGAGCATCAATCACTTATCTTATATGATTTTCTGCTTTCATTTTTTAACATGTACGATATATAAATTAATTTTAAGAATAAAAGTCGTAAATTATTCCTTCATTAATAAACTATATACTCCTGTTATAATAAAATTATGTTATTTTGTGTGTTTAATATTGAGACGGATATAGTATATAGAAGTTAGTGTCGATTACATTTATTGAAGTATTTCTCTTGGGAAGTTAAATTTATAAAGTCAAACGTAATACAGGTTTTACTTAATTGTTAACATACAAATGCACTATGTGCTTCATGCTCAAGATCATCTCAGTCATCACTCACGACTCGGAATGCCTTTGGATCCAATGAATCCACAAACTCTTCCTACCCTACCCTAGCAGCATCTGGACGACTACTGCAAACGGAAATGATCCCTGGATTTGGAAAGTTATCCTTCATGTCAGGGATTGGTGGAGAAAGCAATGTGGCTCTCTCGATGATGCCATCTCTCTTTTCAGCTCCTACCCTTCCAGCCCTAGGGTTAGCTCCTTCTATAAGGACATCTTCACCCCTCCCCAGATCTTCCAATGGTATAATGTCTGCTGGAAAAATTGGTCTATCCCTAAAGTCAAATTTATCTTGTGGGTTACTCTAAAAGATAGGCTTAAAACCTGTGATAAGCTCCAGACGGGGCATATATCTTACTAAAAGATGTTGGCTCTGTGAGAGTGCTCAAGAGACAAGTAACCATCTGTTTTTCCATTGCAGGTACTCTTGCAGGGTCTGGTGGACTATATGCGATGGCTGGGGATTCCTACCAACCGAAGACGTCTTCGTAGCTGCGCAACCTGGATCCTACGCTACTGCAAGAGGCATTAACCGATTGGTCTAGTGGAATGAGCGGCAGTAGCCAACGTTGTTTATCATATCTTGGTAGAAAGGTGTAACGAGCTATGGGCAACCAAACTAGAGACCCCTCTCTCATTATTGCTGACATCAAAGCAGCAACTAAAACCATTATTTGGACTAAGATTAAACATTCCAGCGCAGATTTCGACTGGCTAGATAGGGTGCTCTGCTCCTAGGAGCGACAGGTTTTGTCTTTGGTTGTACATGCTAGTTGGGGTTGTTATTGTACTAGCTCTGTGTTGTTTTTGTTCACCATTAGGGCGGGCTTCTATATATCCACCACCCCCTAGACGAGATGCCCCCAATTAGTTATCAGATATATAGGGCTTCTATGTATCTAACGCTACCATTTGTCTATATATATATATATATATATATCCATTTATTTAAAAAAATATTTAAATTCTCTTTATAATTCCAATATTCCGAAGCTTTTAAGGGAGAAATCGTTATGATCAATCTTCCCCTCTTTCTTTCAAATATAAATATGATCAATCTTTGGTTAGCTATAGAAATGAATGACCCACCGTTTAATTTATGGGAAAATGAATAGAAGGAATTGCTTTTGTATGGTGTTAGCTAGAGAAATTTTTGTATATCTTTTTCGCTTGAATAGTTTTGTATATATTTTCGTCCTATGTATCTCTTTTTATATAAACTCTCTTTACATTATTTATATATCATTACCTCATTAAGAGGTTGCATGCACGAATGGTGGTAATGTATTTGGTGGTCCATGACCATCTTAGCTAATTTTGTCTGCGTGGTCAGGACCATATTAATTAATATGTTACGTACTTGTCCTTATTTATAACGTAGCTAGCTATCTCATCAATCAATTAATGGGACAGCTGGTTTCCTTAATTACCTCTCTGGGAAATCAAATTACCACTCATAAGGTATATTATAGTATAAATATTAGTAGTTTGATTTGCTTCGACGAAGCATCGATCTGTCTCCGTTAATTAACCATGAAGCTGCAGCATTAGCTAGCTAGCTTCTTGTGTGACCCCAAAATACCATGGTGTGTATGTCATCAGAAACTACACTAATTATTTATGAAAGCACTATTTGATCTAGTATACTTTTTTTTTTCGTCGTGAAACAGGATATATTACATTAGCTTGACGAGTACAAACTTAAAGACCAACTAACATGATTATCCCAGTTGTACAACATCAAAGAAGACAGAAACCTAAAGCAACCCACAACCACCACAACCATACTGTCAAGCAGTCACAACCACCCCATATCAATCCAACATTGCCAGAAGTAAACATATCAATAGA
>CM041783.1:61393503-61429996 GCA_023374045.1 Limonium bicolor
CTAGATTTGGGTCGACATACTTCATAAACAGGGAATTTGATTAAGCCTGTAGCATCTCTAGTACGAGCATGGAGCTGCTGCTTGATTTGTTCAATGGTTTTATTAGGGAAGCCTAGCACTTATTTCTCATACAGATCAGGAGAATCTAAGCCAAACTCAGCTATCGAATTCTCAAGGATCTTATCTTCATCGTATGTCCATGCAAAAACTTGATTACCAGCACCAGTTGTTGCTCCTGAGTACCCTGTTATGGTTATATCCTTTAAGCAACATGATTCTTAGTCTTGTAACGGTGGATAAATAAAGTATTGTGTATGAATGATGTGTACAGTTAGCGAGCAAAAATGAAAGTTCATTTCCTTGCTTCTAAATTACTTACCTGATGAAAACTGAGGAGCGGAAGCAGCAGGTGCAGCAACTGAACCAAACTCCAGTTCATTTAAAGCTGCCTCTAAGAATTCATCACTAATATCAGGAGGCTTCTCACCCATTGCAGTCCACACTATTATATTGTTTGCTGATCTCACCCATAGGTAGAAACTTTATATTGTGATTTGTGAGTGATGAATTGCAATTGAAGTTTTACTTTTATCAGTACTGGCATTGCGAGGAAAATTTTCTACCAATTACCAAACTGTATTGAATTAAATGAGCGCGCGTATCATATTCTAAGATTTGCTTTTTATAGTCGGTTATTTCATTATGTCATGAGTTGCCTAGATGACCCCATTGAATGAGATATATACTGTGGCAAATTGGGGATGCTGTGAAATACACATGCTCCCGGCTTTGTGTTAGAGATAATCTGCATGAGTTCAGGGTTCAAATTTTAATGGGAGTCACTGAATTACCCTTCATTTCAGATCCCTAGCTTGATACAAGACTATACAGGCAAATCTAAATTATAATATAAGTGTATTATTATTAGCTTTGGATACTCCCGGTGGCTGTTTCTAAATATCCTGCATAGGTAATCATCAAACGACTGAACTAGGCTTTTATTGGTGGGAGAAATGGATACGAGCGAGGTCAAATAATAAAAAAAAAAGTAATCTACTTTATGGAGGAGATTTTCATGATATTCGTTTAGATTTCCAATTTTTTTTATGTACGTTAGTAAACAATTGAAGCTGAAGCAGGAGAAAGCAATAAGTTGACTACCGAATGTAAATTTTTACAAAAACCATCAAGAGGACAGAGCGTAGAGACAGAATCGTGAATATTAATTAAGGTAATTAATTGATTGTTGTTCATGATTCTAGGTCTTAACTCTTTTTTTTTTATAGAAATTGATACTCTTTCATTAAACCAGGGAAAAGACAGATTATGGGACCTTTAATGGTACCCATTCTCTGAGAAAGTACATAAATTGGGAACTAAATCCCAACTTCAAGTTGATCAAATACACCAAAGAGAGTCGTCCCTAATCCAAACAAGATAAAAAACATAAACAAAGTAAAGCTTAAAGGGTTTCATACAAAGATTACACCCATAACTACGAATACTTCCTATTCCAGGACTTAACTCTTGCAACAAACAAACCATTAAGTCTGACTTTTTTTTTTAATAAGAGGTGAAATATATATTGAATGAATAATAGAGTTTATACAAAAAGAGATACATAGGAGCCCTATATATCAGATATCCAAGGATTTACAAGTCAAATGGGGCATATGAGATCCAAAAAGGTAGCGATGGGCCATCCTAATACATCATAGTCTAAAAGGCCACCAAACTGATATGGAGACAAAATAAATTAGGACTCCAGGATCTGGTTAAGCCACACAGTATCTCGATTAGGAAGGAGATTAGTCCCGATGGTGCCTTTGATTGCTCCCTTCACGTCCGCAATGATGAGAGCGGGGTCCCTGGCCTGGCCCATCATGGCTCTTCTACATCTTTCGATCCAAATGAAGTAGACGACATTAGCGATAGCCGCACGTCTGACGGAGTCCTTTGGTCTTCTCGTCTTGCTGTAGTGGGATAGCCAGTGTGCGCAGCTGCGAAGGTTAGACCTGTTGGTGGGGATCCCCAGCCAGTCACATATAGCCCACCAGATCCTACAAGTAGTCCAGCAAAAAAAGAAAAGGTGCCCACTTGTCTCTGGAGCTTGCTCACAGAGCCAACATCTGTTAGCGAGGCTAATGCCCCAAGATTGTAGTTTGTCACAGGTTTTCAGTCTACCTTTTAGAGTAACCCAAAGAATGAACTTGGCTTTAGGGAGCGCCCAGGTCTTCCAACAGATATTATACCAGGGAAAGTGCCTAGAAGGGGAAGAGATATCCTGGTAAATGGTGTTGACACGGAGACGGAGAGGGTAGGTGAGGAAAAGAGAAGTTGCATCCTGAGTAGAGCCGCACTGCTTGATCCACAAATCCCTGGCCCTAAGGATGGACTTCCAGATCCACGGGTCACCTCCGTTGGGATTGGCGGCCCAGATGTAGAAGTTCTCCAGGTATACACTATGGATCCATTGAATCCAAAGTTTTTCGGAGTTATGAATGATGGCAGAGATTGTTTTAAGGAGAAAACACATGTTCCATTTGAAAAAGTCCTTAATGACAAGTCCCCCTTTCCTCTTGTTAAAACAAACAGAGCTCCATGCTACTGTTGGGGTGGGGTTGCTGGCTGAGTCCCCAGACCAGAGAAAGGAGCGAAGCTTCCTAACTACGCATTGGATGACATTTTTGGGGATAGCAACCGACGAGGCCCAGAAGCCAATGATAACATACAGGGTGCTTTGGATAAGAGAGAGGCGACCCGCAAATGAAAGGTGCTTACCCCCCCAGGAGGAAATAGCTCTTTGAACATTGTCGATCAGAGGGGCAAAGTCTGAGTTTTTAGGATTTCTGGCCGAAATAGGGATGCCTAAGTAGCGGAAGGGGAAGGAACCCTGATTGAACCCGGTGGAGGAGAGGATGGAGGTAGCAGCGGATGAGTAGACCCCTCCAAGGAACATGTCACATTTGGATGGGTTGAGCTTCAGACCCGAGGCTTCGGAGAATAGATTGACCTTGTTGAGCATAAGGAGATGGAATTTTGGTCCCCTCTACAAAAAAGAAGGGCATCGTCCGCGAAAAACAGGTGGGATACTTTAAGGGTTTTGCAGGAAGGGTGGTATCTGAAGCCAGGATCTTGAAGAAGCTGGTCGAGCAAGCGGGAAAGCATATCCATGACTAGGACGAAGAGGTAGGGAGAGAGAGGTCCCCTTGGCGCAAGCCCCTCTCACCTTTGAATAACCCCGTAGGGGAGCCATTTAAGCTTATGGAGAACGAGGTGGTGGAGACACATTACATAATCCAGTTGAAACTGGGCGGGAAGTTTAGGAAAGACATTGTGTCGTTGAGAAAAGCCCAATCAACTGTATCAAAGGCCTTTCTAATGTCCATCTTCATCATGCATCGGGGGGGATATGGGCTTGTTGGTAGTGTTGCATTAAGCAAGAGCACAATTTAATATTATCCGTAATGAGACGCCCCTTAATGAAGGCCCCCTGGCTCTCCTTAACAAGCTCAGGGAGAACCCCTTTAAGCCTCGCCGCTAAGATTTTGCTGATGATCTTATAGATAGGCCCATCACAGCACAAGCCTCGCTCTGACTTATGCATCACAGTGATGGAGAGACTAATGGGCCAGATCATTAGGCCCGTCACAGCACAACGTACACAGTATGCCAAGATTGAGGTAAAGTATCCAATTTTCTGAAAAATAAAAAGATTTCTCTTAGCAGTTTCTTTGAATTTTGCAAATGTTGTAACTTTAATCAAAAGTTGATTGACATTTCCCAAAAAAGAACACTATCTGCTAAATATATCAAGATGGTGGCTACAGTTTTCGAGAAGAATGTAAACTTTTGTATTGAATAGGTCGTTGCACATAACCTAGTTCATTAATATTTATATTAAAGTAATAAAGACCAGAAACTATGAGTTTTGGTAAGTTGTATATAGACACTAAGTTACTGGGTTAGAAAGCTTGTTGGACCTTTTTACAGTTTTTTTAAATTGGGTTTAACTACTATTCCCCCTCCAAATGGGTGTAAGTCCAGTCTTGATTGTAATGGCAAAAAACGAAAGGATGGTAGCGGCTTGGATAGGGCATCCACAACTTGTTCAACGTCATGTACGAAGGCAATTCTCAGGGAGTGATTTTGCACGCGTTCCCTGACAAAATGGTAATCGAGACCAATATGTTTTGCTCGAACATGAAATACTGGATTAGCAGCCTAGTACGTGGCCCCCAAATTGTCAAATCAGATAACCGGAGATTGAGGTAAGTAAATTCCTAATCCCCCAATCAGATTTTGCGGCCAAATAAGTTCATAAGTTGCATATGCCATTGCTCTATATTCTGCTTCTGTTGAGGATCTAGCAATGGTAGGCTGTTTCTTTGATTGCAAGGAGATTAGGGTTTTGCAGAGATAAGTGCAATAGCATGTGGTAAATTTCGGTTTGCAGTGTCGCTAGTCCAATCTGCATCACAGTAGGCTTGAAGAAGTAGAGGATATGTAGGTATGTGAAACGATAGATGAAGAGTGGCTTTTAAATAGTGAAGAATTTGTTTCATGGTTTGCCAATGTATTAGGGTAGGGGAGTGCATAAATTGGCAGTCTGTATACATAGTAGCTAAGATCAGGCCTTGTTAAAGAAAGATATTGAAGTGCACCTAGGAGGCTTTAAAACTTTATAGGTTCATCAAATAAGGTGGAGTTGGTGGGAGTAGTATAAGTGTTGGTACTCATAGGTGTGTGACGGGTCGAGAGTAAAGCATGTTGGCTTTATGAAAAAGGTTTTCATTATAGGTTTTCTGGTTAAGATGGAGGCTAAAGGTATTTTTTTGAGCCTCTACACCAAGGAAATAGTGTAATGAACCAAGATCTTTGACAGGAAATTTGGATGAGAGTTTTGTGATGAAAAGTTTGACTAAAGTAGGGGAAGACCCAATAATAACGATAACATCCACATAGATGAGAATGTGGAGGGTATCTCCTTGGTAATTTTAGATAACTGCAGAACAGAAAATGAGAGGGGTTGGAACTGGTGTATTTTAAACAATTAAGAAAGAAATTAATAACTCAAATATCCTTTGGGCTGCAAACAAAACCCGGTCGCAGTAGTATAGAAAACAGAAGCGGCCGGGGTCAAACCGTGGGACTTATAACGAAATAAAATAGAACCTAAGCTTGTCACAAAAGGGGGGGAATAATTGACTTGTTTTTGTAAAATTAAACAACAGATTAAATTAACTGAGTGGAAGATAATATTAAACGGGACTCCGGGTTCAGGTTTATATAATCGACTAATTATGCTAACTCTACCGGTTAATTATAATAGTTTGGCAAAATTCCTGTTATTATCTTTTAAGACTAAATCCTAGACTTGAAAGATTCGTTTACCAGAAAATGCTCAATCTGCTCTAGATTTGAGCAAAACACATGTAAACAGATTAAGTGCGAGGAATTATATTTTGCATCTGAAATTACTAACTTATTTAATCAAAATAAGTTTTCCACAGATTTATCGATTAATTAACCGGTCTATTTATCACTGCTCTGATCAAAATAGACTTTGTAAAGCATTTTAATAAACTCATGAGATTTATTAAAAAGGTGAGAGATAAACTTTAATCGTAACAAACTTTATTTAATTAAACCGGTAAAAATATAGATTACCTAATTATACAAACTATAATTACACCTTCACCCGGAGTAGATCCTCTTAGCCCAACATAATTAAAAAGACAGAATAAGAAGTAAAAGAAATCATCTGGGAAAGATAATTAATTCAGCTCCTTTAATAACTGCTAATATTTGGACAGAGGTTGGACAGAACAACGGTATGGAAAATGGAATGATTTTATGGGATGAGATGAAGTGAGGATTTATATGGAGATTATGTAGTTGAGTTGTATGATTTTTTTTTAAGAGAAAATGGTGATTTTTGTGGAAGAAAAATGGCATAAGTTTGGGGTGGAATGAGATATGATTTAATGGGGGGTTATAGGTTTATTTATAGTGAAAATGGGGTAGAAATGAAGGGGTGTCGGTGTGAATTGGTAAATATTTTATTTAACCAATTCACACCCATCGACAGGCTCTGTATGCTGTCAAAACAGACATGTCCGGACCACCGTCCGAACCAGGGTGGTCCGGACCATGTCGATTTCCCTTTTATCTGGCGCGCTGGCATGTTGGTCCGGACCAGGTGATCCGGACACTGGTCCGGACCATGTCGATTTTGTACGGTTTCTGCGCTGGAAAGTATTAGTCCGGACCAGTTGATCCGGACACTGGTCCGGACCAAAATTCATTTGCCTCTAGAATATTCGTTTTAGCTCCGATTTGATCCCCGTTTGTTGCGTTGGAATCCTCATGAGTAAATCTACTTAATTTCATGGATTTTTCCTACATTGAACATATAAAATGCATTAGTTTATATCAAAACATAAATCTTAGGAAAAACGCATAATAAGTGGGAAACATGTGCTTTAGATATTGCAATTTCATAAGGTATTTAAACCCTAAAAGTCTATATGTTTTGCACTTATCAATAACGAGAGAAGCATTAACTTTGGAGGATGAAAACCCGTAGTGATGAGAGTATCACTTAACTTTGAAAACCATGCACGAGGGGCTTGCTTAAGGCCATAGATAGAACGTTGTAGAAGGGAACATGATTTGATAAGTAAGGGTGAATAATTCCAGGGGGTTGAGCCATATAAATCTTCTCTTTTAGTTCACCGTGTAAGAAGGCATTATCAATATCCACTTAATGGATTGGCCAGTTTCTAGAAACATCAATGGCTAGGATCAATCTGATAGTGGTAGGTTTTATGACTGGACTGAATGTTCAAAATAATTCATACCTTCAGTTTGAGTGTAGTCACGTGCAACTAGCCTGGCCTTTCTTATTTCTAGTGAACCAATGTTTCCTTTTTGTTTTGAGCACCCACTTAACTCCAAGAGGTTTGATATTTGGTGGAGAAGGGACAAGATTCCATGTATGTGAGTTTTAGAGCTTGAAACTCTTTTATCATAGCATATTTCCATGAAGCATGTTGAATGGCTTGATTAAAAGTAGGCTCATCTGGTATCATTTTTGTTGCATGAATGGATAGCCACACAATAGTGCCATCTATTCTAATCAAGGGATTTTTTATGTTATCACGTGTCCTGGTAGTCATAGGATGATTGGGTTGAAGAGGTGTGGGAGTTCCTGTAGTAGATGGTGTTTGAGGAGTAGATGGAGTATTTTGGCTTGTGGAGTTAAGGTCTGAAGCAGAATAAGAAGCTAGGGTGAGGGGAGGGGTAGAGTTATGATTTTGAGGGACTGGAGATGTAGGATTTCTGTCTAAAGTAGAGTCAGTGGAGATAGAGAGAGGAGTGGAGGGAAGATAAGGATGATATATATGTGAATCCGTGAGAGGGATTGCTGGAGAGGTGGAGTGATAGGGAAAAGATGTTTCATTAAATAATACATCCCTATAGACATCTATTGTGTGAGTATGAGGGTCAAGGCATAGAAAACCTTTGTGGTTTGGAGCATAACCAACAAAAACACATTGAAGAGATCTAAAACTCAACGTGTGTGTATTGTATGGTCTAAGGTTGGGCTAGCATTCACAACCAAAGGCTCGAAGGAAAAATATAGTGTGTAGTTGAAGAGTTTTCATAGGGAGTGGTGAAGGAGAGAATAGTAGTAGGTGTTTAGTTAAGAAGATAGGTTGCTGTAAGGAAAGCAGATTCCTAAAATTCCAAGGGTAAGGAAGCATGAGAGAGGGGAGATAACCATTTTTCAAAAATAACTCTAGGTCTAGATTCAACTAAACCTTGTTGTTGATGTGAATAGGGACATGAGATTCTAGAGAAATCCCTTGCTGTTTAAAAACAGGAGTTAAGGGTTTAAACTTAGAACCACCATAACCTGAACATCCCTTCCTTTAGCAGTGTAATAATTTGAAACAAGATTAAGAAAGGCACTGAATATGCGACAAGCCTTAGAAGCAGCCATAGGAAACAACTAAAGAAATTTACTGAAATTATTAACCACCAAAAGATAGTATTTGTGACCACCAAGAGATATAGTACATGAAGGACCCCAAACATCAAAAAACAAAAGGTCAAAAGGCCTGCTAGAAACAATTTCTATCATAGGGTGGGGAAGAGCATGCATCTTCCCCATGTAACAACCTTTACAACTGACTTGAGCAAAATTATTTTGGCTAACATGAGGGTTGTACTTATTTATGGTAAGGTTAATGACCTTAGAAAAGGAATGTTCTAATCTTAGGTGCGAGATATTGCTAATCTTCTGGGTGGCATGAGCTTGCAAAATTGTTGAAGTAGGACTGAGAGACTTCCTGAAAACTTGTACAAGCCATTCTTAAGTCCTCCTTTGAGCAGAATCCTCCCCGTGGCCAAATCCTTAACTAAGAAACATGTAGGGTAAAACTCAAACATCACCTTATTATTAGAGGTAAATTGTCTAATAGAGACACGGTTTTTTCCACCTCTGTAATTTCCTGTATGTGATGTCCTCGACCACCTCTATAATTTCCCGAGAGGTGTTGGTAGTTTCCTATATATGTTGGTATTTTCTTCCACCTTTGAAATTTCCTCGACCACCTCTACATTTTCCTCTATTGTTTATGCCTCATCTGCCTCAAGAATGAAATTTTTGTTGTTATTATTGAACTGATTCACCTGAGTGGCATTTGCTGACATCTGTGTGTTAGACACAACCTCAGTGGTTTGTAAGCCAGATGTGACTTATAGGTAAGAAGTTGACTATAAAGGACATTAGGTGTGACCGCCTCTGTGTGAATCATGAGGTTTGTCTTAACAAACTCAAAATCAAGGGGTAAGCCAAATATGATGCAGCTAACAAAATCAGAGTCAGACATAGGTGAACCCGCAGAGGCAAGAGAATTGGCAATGGAGCTAGCTTTGTTAAAGAAGGTAGTAACACTATCAGAACCCTTCTTAATGCTCATAAGTTGTCCTCTCAAAAGCATAATTCTTGAATTTACCTTGGCGGCAAAAATTTCCTATATTTTCTTCCAAGTTTGAGATGATGAAGTGGAAAGAACCACTTGAGCGTGAACATATTCAGTCATGGAAGCATTTAATAATGGCATGATTAACTAGTTTGTTTGTTTCTAGGTTGTAAACTCTAGGTTTGGTGAGTTATTAACGATTTTAGGTGGCTGAGGTTAAGAACCATCAATCCAACCAAACAATCCATGGCCATAGAGATAACGCTTTAGCTATATTTTCCATCAAGGGAAGTTTTCTGTGTTGAGCTTTATAAAGTTGGAAGAAGAAGATATAAAGGATGAAACAAAAATGGAAGAGGAAGGAGATGAGTTAAGAGCACCCGTGGAGCCACTCATATGAGCATTACTCGAAGAATTTTCGATAGATGAACCAGAAGACATGATGAAGGGATGAAGGAAACAATGAAGAAGATCAAGGACCGAAGGATAGAGCAGGGACCTGTAGAGCAAGCTTTGATACCATGCTAAATATAGCAAGATGGTGGCTACAATTCTCGAGAAGAGTGTAAACTTTTGTATTGAATAGGTTGCTATACATAACGTAGTTCAATGATATTTATACTAGAGTAATAGAGACCAGAAACTATGAGTTTTGGTAAGTTGTATACAAACACTAAGTTATGGGCTAGAAAGCTTGTTGGACCTATTTACTGATTTGGGCTATCATTTACAGTTTTATTCAAATTGGATTCACTACTAGTGTTGCGTGGTTCCATTATAAGGCATTAAAACAAAATATACCGGCCGACATAATAACCATATGTTAAGGAGACACTAATGGGCTGGACCAGGCCTGTCACGACACATGAATTCACGACAAAGCCCATAGCAAAGCAACTAACCTCTAATTAATCTCTTTATACCATAATCACTCTTATCATTTTACTGATACACTTTTAACTCATATCAACTATAACAATAACAACCTTATAGTAACAGTAAGACCATCATCACCAACAACAATACTAATAACAACATTTTCAAGAGTTGACTTCCTCCACAGCCTTGCAAAGCTCTCTCCCCTGCGAAGCCTTATCTCTTGCGAATTGTGGCCATGTTTCTGCCTCAGCCCCCGCATTGCCTTATCCTCTTCTGGTGTTGCCTCGTTAACATGCTCCTTCTTACATGCGAAGTGACCGCCCGTTTTAGCTGAAGGCCAACTCGCCAAGGCTCTTTTTGGTTCATGTGTTGTGCCGCATCATAGAAGTAATTATTGCAATGATAATCTATGTCTTCTGCGGTGGGATAAGAAAGCTGATCTTAGGGTCTTTTCATTCCCTTGTTGCATGCAAAGATATGGATTGGTAGACATGCAACTTCTACTCCGGTTGCCTTTTCCCTTTTGCCTTCCCGCGCCTATATTAGGGCTGTGTGAGCTTCAGGAGTTTCCACAGTCGCACCCATCTTCCACTATCTGTCCGCAGATGTGCAGCTTACTCATAACTCTTCAACTCCCTTTACAAAAACTACCCGCATTCGCCACTCTGTTTCCATGGACAAGCTCATCATCAATGACATTTCTCTTGTCTCAGCCCGTTGTTTGATAGCCCAACTTTTCCCTGTCGTCCCGATATGTGCAAACACTCTGGCTCAGATCCTTCAAGGGAGCTGGATTGAGTATGGCAATGGGTCGGGTTCGGGTTGAGTGATGCTCCACCAGACCCGTCATCCACTTTTCACCCGCATAACCTCACCCGACCCGTCACCCGTAAATTCATCACCCTTCACCTACGGGTGATGCGGGTGAAATGGGTGAACCCGTCACCCTTTTTTTCCAATAAGCATTTTTAGCCTTTAGCACCTATATAAGTTTAGTTTTCAATAAAAAATACATCCATATTTGTTCAATAATACAAACTACATCAATAAATGTCAATAACATACTCAAAACATGGAGTATTAACTAACAAAATACTAAAAATACACCTATATTTGTTTAATAACACATACATGCGGGTGGTGGGTCGGACCAATGGATCGGGTGGCCGGGTGGAAAGTGTGTTCACCCGACCCGACCCGTCACCCATGACCATTTCACCGGTCACTCATTTTTCACTCATTTTTTATACCATTTTAGTGTGTCGGGTGAAATGAGTAGCCGTCCCCCATTGCCATCTCTAAGTATGGGGCTTTCGCGTTACAAAGATGGGCTTAAACCTCTTTGTTTTTTAGTTCAAGATTGAGGAAGAACTGGAGGCAGTCCGTATTTGAGGACCTTGAACGATCAACAATAATTTGTTGGCACTGCAACCTTTAGATCTGATCAAGCCGCTCCCTCAGCAGAAGTTCTCTTGGATTTCATGCATGGTTCGGGTGTACGGGGTCCCATTTCATCATCATACTCAGGAATTCGTCCGAAGGGTGGGGCAGAAGCTGGAGCGGTTTTTTGGAGGTTTGAAGAGTGGTGAGGTGTCGGGCTTTTAATACTTGCACTTTAAGGTCCTAATCAAGATTCATGTCCCAATTTTAAGCACCTCTATCGATGATTATTGATAACCAATTTTGCACCTTTGCGATCACATATGATACATGCCCGTGGTCTGTTCAATCTGTGGCCTCTTCACCCACACAACGACAGCTTTGCACCTCGGTTAGGCCAACGGATGCCACTACAAGAAAACATGTTTTAGCTACCGATAAATTGCTACTATGCATATATTGGTATCTAAATTGGAAAATTGCTACTGATTTTTGATGTTATTAACAAAGTGGTTGCTTTTGTGCTACCACAACAACAATGGTAGCTAACTTTAGCCAATAGCTAAATGTATATCGCCTTACAAGATTGATACCATCAATAGTAGCTATTTTATCTTTCATTCCGATAGTTTTAGTAAAAGTAATTTCGCTACAACTATCCGTAGCTAAATTAATGAATTGCTACTACTTGGTCAATGCTAATTCAATCATGGTAGCTATTATGCTACTATTTGAGCAATGGTAGAAAAAAGATTCTAATCAGTAGCTAACTAGCTACTATCTTAAAAGTTACTACGACCATGTAGATAAGCGAAATTATGAAATTGCTACTAACACTTGATTATGGTTGCTATAGTGCTACTATTTTGGCTATGATAGCAAATATTTTTAACAAGTAGCTAAATTACTACAATCTTAAGTTTCAAAATTGCTACCAACTAATAATGCTGATGAAATTTCAGTTGATATTATGCTAAAATATAAGAAATGATAGCTAATATTCGTAAGCATTAATAAAATTATTATTGTCTTATAACTTAAACGTGTGAATACTACATAATTCAGAATACTAACCTATATTGCTGCTGCAATAGTGGATATATTATCTTCTTATATAAATATTTTTATTTTTTATAGTTTTTTTTCAATATAGTACCTTTAGTATATTTTACTTCTTACCTTTTAGCTATCGAAATTTTAAATCGAACTTTAAGTAAAAAAAAAATTTCTAATTCATGAAAATTAATTAAAACTACATACCACTACAAGAATTTATTTATCATATAAGATATATGTAACATAATATATTTTTGATACTTATAATATTTTTAATTTTCAAAGGATCACACATATTAATAAATTATAAAATAGAGTACATGTAATAACAATTTAAACTAGTACATATGTTGGGTAAAATTTATAAAATTAATATAAATTAGTTGTCAAAAAATTTAAATTACTAAATGTATATTGTATATAAATTTTAAAATTTGTGCTGTTTTTATACATTTTACTATATATTTATTTTAGTTTACAAAAATCACATAAATTAGTATAATATAAAAATACAATAAATAATAACAATTTAAATTAGTTGACGTGTTGGTTAAAATTTGCAAAAAAAAAAATACAAACTATAAATATAATTTATAAATGTTTAAAGTTTTGTAAATGTATATATATGTTTAGTTTTTAATTTTATACAATTTTAAGCCAACATACACTTTTATTTTTATTATTTTGACCGTACAAAATTAATGTTGTAATATTATGTAAACTAAAATATCAACATCTACTTTATTAATTTTTACATATCCAAGGTTCGATCATATCTCGACCGAAATTTTGATTTATATTTAGAATACTAAACATTCAATATATACATGTAGTATGTATATATGTTGTGAATAACTATCATGGCCCAATGGTTAAGGTAATAGCTATCCTGCCCACACGTCGCAGGATCGATTCCTGATCTGTGCACATTGGTATGGGGTTTGAGTACCCATACGTCCGATCAAGGTGGTTTAGAGATGATATATTATATACATTGCGGGTCGGGTTCGATCCTTGATGTGTGCCCCAAGAATCGTCAGGCCGCACGCACATGGCTTTAGTAGAGAACCACACATGTGTGAATATAATATTGCCACACTATTTGTGACAATTTTTTTTAATGCAACCACTAAAGTTGGTTTCTAAAAAGAATTTATGCTACTGAATTTATTGGTAGCAAACAAAGTAAATCTATCATACATAATTAGTAGTACAATTGCTACCATAAGAAAGAGCAATGACAAAATTACTACCATAAGAAAGAGCAGTGGCGGTGTGGCAGCAAAATTGCTACCAACCAGAAAACGATAGCAAAAATCAATTTCGCCACCAAGGGTTTACCCACCGCCAAACTCCAGTAGCAAATGAACAAAAGCGGTAGCCCGTTCTATTTGGCTACCAATTTCACTATTATCGCTACCAATTGTGTTGGTAGGAAACTAGTCTTTTTCTTGTAGTGTGCAGCGGGGGTTCCCTTTGGAATGTGGCTTTCAACAGAGGTCTTTATGGTGAGGAGGCGTGCTATAGAAAACTCTCAGTCTGACCGTTAGAGCTTACCTCCCCATGTTGAGTGTTTTTATGCTTGGACTTCTCTTGCTACTTTTCTATCTGGGCGGATTGGCCATGCACTGAGTGTAACCATGGTGAGAACCCTCCTGATACTTCTTGTTGCGGTCATAAAAGGAAGTTCGATGATGTCCTCTTGGATGCCTCGTGTGCGGAGTATTGGGATCTCCAGTTGCCTAAAGCTCGAAGGAAGGGGAAGGGCAAAGCTTTTACTAATGATGGCTCGGGCAGTCCTGGGGTGGATCCGGGCAAGGACAAGGGCATGAATGCCCTGGGAGCACAGGGCCATCTTGGAGGGTGAGAGTTGCTTCCTTGATGCTCGGGTTTGGAGACTGCCTGCGCATGTATGGGGTCTTGTCTTGTGTCCAGATTCCCTTGTCCGGCTTGGTGTTTGTCTAAAGTTTCAGTGTTTTATTATGGGTTATTGCTCTATGTTTAAGTTAGTTACTTGTTTTGTTTTTGGTTGTTGTTGGTGGTGATTGGTCTTAGTCTTGTTCATCCTTGTTTTTGTTGGGTTGGAGGAGGAGTTTTGAATGTCATTAAAGTTGATTGAGCTCTGGCTTAATCCTTGTTTTTGTTCTCTGATCACACAACTGCAGACCATATTTTCATTCACTGCATGGTTTCAAAGTCACTCTGGTGTCGAATACTAGACTGGTGGGGAATGACTTTCGTTTTCCCACAGTCCTCCCTAGCTCTCTTTCATGCATGGAGCGGTGTTACCAGATATAAGAGAAACAAACTTTGGATAACATCTTTGTTCTTCACGCTATGGACCATCTGGAATCAACGAAACAAATACATCTTTGAAGATCGCACCCCAGTATGGGCTGAAGCAGCAGATTCGGTGAAGAGGCTTAGCCTCGAATGGTGCCGACAAGATTGTTCTCTACCTTCACATGTTATCCTTTCCTCTTGAAGTTTATTCTCCCTCATTTATTTGTAACGTAGCTTCATTCGTCATTTTCTTTCTTCTTGTATCGGCAGTTTTCTTAATTCTCACTCATGTAACTTATTGGCGAGAAGGGCATTATGCCACAGTATTGCCGTTTGTAACTGGTTTACACCAGTCAACTATCAAAAAAAAAAAAACAAGATCTCTTTGAGGATTATTTGCGCCATGGAGGACATGGTGGTGGCCGTTGAAGCCGTGGTGGTGATGGTGGCTTATCCTTATGTTGTTTTGGTTGTAGTAGCTTAGTGCATGAATTAGCTGGTGGTGGTTTTGGTCCTGTGAGCTTTATCTGTAATCTCTTATAATTAATATTATGTCTATTTTCGAGCAAAAAATAACAACATTTTCGCCACCAACCACAAGAAAAAAATAACAATAATTATCATCAATAACAAATTTTTTTTTTGATAGTTGACTGGTTAGACCAGTTATATAATGGCAATACTATGGCATAATGCCTTTCTCGCCGAGTTACAGAGGAGCAGAAATAACAAGAACAACAACAAAAAATAACTTTGAGATGGCAGATGGGCATATTCAAAAAACTAGCTTGTTTCTTTGTGTCCAATTGGACCAACTGGACGGAGTATTGAGGAAGACCATAACTTGCTTCGCTGATTGTATGTCATCGACTTCACACCTTTGTGTTCCAAGCTTTAAAGACTGCTTGATTTCCTTCAGCCTTGAAGCTAGCGGTAGATTAGCATGCTCCACCCATGTAACCTTTGCGGATCCATTAGGCATATCTTGAATAATGCATCCAGAGAGACGTCTTTTATACGTAGGAGGGTGTGAGATTTTAAGTACTCCACTGCAATGAAAGATATCAATTGGGAAATCAACAATTGACTATATCCCGTCCTCTGCATTGTGATGGCAGTACGTACATCAGAAGGAGAGAGCCGGTTGCGTGACCACCGTTTACACCTGAAAACTACGGCCTGTACTGTTTTGGCTTGGGAGACTATTGAAGGAAATAACTCCATCCATTTGTTTGAAAGGGACAAAAATCAAAGACGGAGCAGTTGATTAGTCTTTGCAGACTGGGAGGGCTGGTGAACTATGTTTAGGGGTGTTTCTTGCTTCATTCGTAGGCCAGTCGCTTGTTGATAGCTGTTGTATTGGCCTCCAATTGGAAAGTATATCCATCTAATGCCGGGAGTTTCGAATATGCTGATGCCGGGGGTGTGTGGTTTTCATTCTAGCTTTGACCGCTAGTCGGGAGATCTTGCAGGTGCCACCTTTTGCCAAAGGAGAAGGTCTCGCAAACTGCTTAGGGGCTGGACTATGCCGAGCTTGATTATCACGCTTAAGTATATGCCTAAAGTTTTGCAGGGACGCTTCTGGATGAGGGTATTGACAGCCAAGCCTACGTCCAAAATCAAGGCAGGCTTGAGCTTCAGCAAGCGTCGGGCTTGGAGGACCGGAGGTAGAAGAGATATCCGACGGCGAAAGATCAAAACTCGATGACAAGCTATCAGGAGAGAGGATCACTTCTAGATTAATACCCGGGATTTGGGAAGCGTGACAAGAGATAGGAGAGGGAGGGTCTTCCGGGCGGTTGTTTTGTGTAGATGTGAATATTGATCCAGATGGGTCAGAGTTTTGAGATGTGTACGCATTTGATGTATCTGGTTGGATGACTTCTAGTGTTGATTGGACTATTGTCTGAAGTGAGTAAAGAGGGGTGCATGGGGATTGGGAGGGAGAACCGAGAGAATTTTGTGGGTCAATAGTGCATGGGAGATGGGATAGGGAAGATATTTGTGGAATTGGGGTTGTGGGGGTCTGCGACAGGTCAGACTGAGATAAATGATGGGCTTGATTGTCTTGGGAGAGGGGAGGAGATCGTGGGTGAAGAGGAGCGGTTTCTTCAGAGGGACAAGAAGTGGACGCCGCAGTTGCTACGTAGGATTTGGGGAGTTGCAGACAGAGGGGAGTGAAAGAACGATTCTCGATCCCTGACAAAAGTGTAACATCGATAAGGGGGGGTATGTTTAACAGAATATTCCTGAGAATGTTGATGGCTGTCCCTTTTAGTATAATATTTATTCCATTATTTCCGGTATGGAGACTTGCAAAAGGGACGTGGGGGAATGTTTGGATACTTTTCTGAAAGTATCCATTATGGCATGCTTTCTGGGATGACCATTCATGATTGTCGGCGCGTGTGTGGACTCTCCTTCTTCTCTGAAATGACGAGAGTGGTTCCCCAGGCGAGTTGCTGGTGCGAGGAGGTTGTGGCTGATCTCAGGTTGCGTCTCCGGCGGGTGATGTTCCTGTTGGCCGTTTCCTTCTCCGACTTGGACGTCGTGTCGTCGTTGACCCGTTTTTAGGGGACTGGCCGTATGTTGTAGTTCCGCCGATGCAGCCTCGGGTGGGCTTTTGGGACGGTTTTCCTGACTGTGTTGAGAGATCTCCTCGGACCAGAGCTCGATTAAGCCTACTTTATATGTATGTCCTTCAACATCCACAGTTACTTCCTCGTTTATGATCGTCTTAATTGTCGTTTCCAGTTGGGCCTGAGCTTCTAGGTGGAGAGGTAGTTCCTGCATATTTGTATCAATGGTAGTGATTCTCCCCAGGTGCCTTGTGATTGTGTGCACTGTTTCTTCAGACCATGCCTGTGGGGGAATTCCACGGATGGCTATGCTTGTAGTTCTCACGCCAGAGAGAGAGTCGGGATGCCATGGTTCCTTTCTCCAGTCAGATCCTACTTTGTCTGATGACAGAAAGTTACGTGCTTGGTCGGGGCTCTGGAATATCAGTATAAATTTATTCTTTGATAGGCAGACCAATTCTCTGATATTTTCGCCCCATGCATGCATCCTGTCGCTGATCTCTTGATGTTGTTTGGAGGTTGGTGGTGATAACTACTCCTCTCTGCAGTCTTTCCTTCATAGCAAGGGACGGTTCCAAGCAAATATGGCCTGCATTGCGAAAGGGGGTGTGTAGATGTGCAGTGTTGACCAAAGGGGTGGTTGGGGTGTTTTCCATTCGAGGAGAGTCACCCCTGTTTTGCCTTGTACCGACATGAATCACTTCTGGATTAATGGGTATCCATCTGGCGCTTGGAGTTGGGACTGCATAGGTGAATCTTCTCTGGATAGCAGCTTGTGTTTGTAGTCGGTTTCCATCAACTAGCATCCCATTAGTTTCTAGGATGGCTTGATCAGCCGATTCCTTATTTTTGTATTCTACAAAACCGTATCTGGTTTTGGTACGTATGCGAGGGGTTTTCGGGAGTCTAATGCCGACCATTTGACCGTACTTGTCGAAAATCCTCCATATTGTACCTACTCTCGATGTTGGGTTTATATTGTCTATAAACACTGTTGTGCCAGGGGGAGACCTCTGTGTTGCCATGCTTATGGATGTTCAGGGTCTGTGCTGTCGCAGAACTATAGGATGTCTGGAGTGGTACTAGGGGGGGTGGACAGATGTTTGTGGTGTTTGTGGCGGTGATTTTTGTGGTGGGGATGATGATTTTGGAGGTCGTATTGGTGAGTTTAGTGGAGATGGAGGATGAGGCATGGTTGCGCCGGCGAGGGAAGGTAGCGGGGCGGAGGAGATTGAGGAGAGAGGGGGGAGCGAGACATGCTGTGTGTCGGGGTATCATCAATAACAAATCAACACCCCCAAACTTGAAAACACATATGTAAAACTTATTTATTTGAAATCAAGTTTAATATAAGAAGATTGTCGAAAAATTATCAACTATGATCGATAAAAGATAAGCCAGTGAGTCTAAAATAAGCACATAAAGTCATAAACAACCTTATAAGAGATGTAAGATTACGCTTATCAAATGATATCCTGGAGGGAGATACGATTGGGGGAAGGAGCGATTTTCAAACCATTGGTCATCTATTTTACTAACCGAAATCCAAAGTGAATCCTCCTAGTTCCCTTGAATAATACCGGTACCACGCTTTAGAATAGAATGTCTCACTGGCTTATAAAACCCTTATGCGTCGTTGGAACCACCGAACCAGAGTGTTTTTTTTTTTTTATATAAGTTACTGCATGAGCAGTTGATGGCAAAGGACGCACCAGATCGGTGCACTCGCCAGATACATAAAGTTCCAAAAATGACAGTACATAAAGCATAAAACAGACAAAACTACAAGAGGAGGGACAACAGGTTCCGAGAACCAAGGCTGAACCAGAGTGTTAATTAGTAAATAGTCAAGGTCCGCAAGGATTTTCGCTCGTAGTAACTTGCGATTGAATATAGTCAATCGGGCATATTATCTCTTTATTGGATTTCAATTTAGATGATTATATTTTGCAAGGTATTTGTAAAGAAAGATGGATATATTTCTTTGACCAAATTAAGTATAGAAAGTTGTGTTAAATACAGGAAAACTGAACCGTTGGAAGAGACAAAAAGGAAATAATGTTCAATTTGTTGCCCTTACTGAGACCATATTCGTGATCATACAGCTCAAAAAGAGGTAAAAATTTCAAGTGATCCGATGCAATAAATGCAAGCCTTTTTTAGCTACATGCAAAAAGGGGAAGAAGAAAAAAAAAAAGAACAGTGAAAGAAATTAACAGGTGCAACTTTCCTAGTGTTTCGGTAACTCCAAATTTTGTGCATCTGACGGACTGTCTTGGTGAACCGGTCTGGTCTATCAAGTTGTGCTAGTATTACGTCCATTTTCCCTCTTTCCCCTTCCTCATCTCTTTCTTTTCTCTTTCTTTGTCTTTAACCATATTGACAAATAACTAGTCCGTTATTGTGTTCCTCGATATCGGTGGTACTCTCTTCTTTTATTTTTCCTCTTTTCTCTGTGTGTAACTGCAAATCTGCAATTCTCTTCTGTCAATGTCGTTCATTATCCATCGTACTCTTCTTCGTACAGAATACGATGCCCTAGCTAATGAAAAAAGGCAATGTTGATCAGTGTTGTAAATCTGTGTGTCGCTAGCCTAACTACAAATCTACAATTTCTTTGTTGAACCATCTACTTGTTGAAAGAATTAATTGTTTATTTATTCATACAGTCATGACTCTGAACCCTAGAGGGATCGATCTCTTTTTGTATTTGAGTGCTATGAATCTGATTATTAGACTGTGATCAAACCCATCGGAGGGATTTGATGTGTTTCTGATGAATGATTTTATTTAGGTTGAGTGGGTTGTACAGGACGGAAGAAAAATTGATTAATTAAAAGAACATGAGAGCAGCTGTTCTTTCAGCTTCTGCTGCAGCGGTGGGTAACCTCTTGCAAGGATGGGACAATGCTTGTATCGCAGGTAATTAGATTATCCTACAACTTTTTCAATCAATCCACTGGATTAAATCTCATCGCTAATTCAATCCACATATAGATTAATTAAATCTAAGAAAAGAAAGTTATTATGATCAATCAATCAATCATCCACATGCAGGAGCGATTATTTACATCAAGAAGGAATTCGAATTAGAAACACAACCAACAGTGGAAGGTTTAATCGTAGCAATGTCCTTAATCGGTGCCACACTTATCACAACATGTTCGGGATCAGCTTCCGACCGTCTTGGACGACGCCGACTTCTTCAAATCTCATCACTTCTCTATTTCCTCAGTGGACTAGTAATGCTATGGTCACCTAACGTCTACATTCTTCTCTTCGCTCGTCTCTTACTCGGTCTTGGAATCGGATTAGCCGTCACAACAGTCCCTGTCTACATATCTGAGACAGCACCATCAGAGGTTCGTGGTCAGCTCAACACACTCCCACAATTGACTGGTTCAGGCGGGATGTTTGTATCTTATTGTATGGTATTTGGGATGTCATTGATGAGTAGAGTGAGTTGGAGAGTTATGCTTGGGATTTTATCAGGACCTTCGGTTTTGTATCTTACCGCAATGGTGTTTTTTCTTCCTGAATCACCGAGATGGCTCGTGAGTAAAGGGAGGATGGAGGAAGCTAAGAAAGTGTTACAATGGTTACGTGGTACAGATGATGTTGCTGGTGAAATGGCTTTATTAGTTGAAGGATTAGGGACGGGTGGTGAGACTTCGATTGAGGAGTATGTGTTTGAAGGAGAGAATGATGATAAGAGTCATGTTGTGAAGGCGGGTCAGTCATGGGTAACAAGAGCTGTAGGGACTGGTGGTGGACAAAGTACGTTTGCGTCACGGTTTGGGAGTGTGGCGAACGCGGCTGCTATAGCGGTTGGTAGTATGATGAATAACGGTGTTGGACCGGGTTCTTCGTTTGTTGATCCGCTTGTGACATTGTTTGGGAGTGTACATGATAATGTACAATCGGGAGGGAGTATGATGAGGGGATCGATATTTGGAAGTATGTTTGGTGGTGGTGGTGGTGGACAGGATGGAGGAGAACATGATAGATGGGATGATGAGAATCCAAATCATCATCATCATCATGTTGATAATGATTACGTTTCTGATGATGAGATTGTTCCAAACAGTGCTCGACATCCGTTGCTATCACATTATACATCGAGTATGGTCCCACCATCGTCGGGGATGGGGAGTGGAATCCACATGAGGAATACTAGTTTGATTCGAGCAGCGGATGGTGAAACAGCGGAGTTGGTGAACAGTACCGGGATCGGTGGCGGTTGGCAATTGGCGTGGAAGTATAGCGAAGCGAAGGGTTCGGGAGGAGGAAGTACTTATAAGAGGGTTTTTTTGAAACAAGAGGGAGGGGGTATGGGGTCAGGACGGGGATCGTTACTCTCTTTTGCTGGTGGTGGAGGAGGAGAGATGGGTTCGAGTCAAGCGGCCGGACTTGTGAGTCAATCAGTGATTAGTGTGAGGGATCCAAAGGGTCCATCGCCGCTAGGTTTAGAGAATGTGAAACCAGATGAAGAAGTAACAAAAGGTGAAGGAGCAGGATGGAAAGAGTTGTCTGAACCTGGTGTGAAAAGGGCATTAATGGTGGGTATAGGGCTTCAGATTTGTCAGCAGTTTTGTGGAATTAGTGGGATTCAATACTATACACCTCAAATCTTTGATGAAGCTGGGGTTGGTATTCTTCTATCAAGTTTTGGTTTAAGTTCAACTTCTTCATCTCTGCTGTTGAGTGCACTCACAACTGGTGCAATGCTGCCTTGCATCTTTGTCGCCATGAGACTAATGGATATCGCCGGTAGAAGGTAATTAACGTACAATTTCATCCATCTTGTTTACATTACAGATTTAATAAATAAAACGCTAACCCTAACCCTAATTCCATTCCCCTTGGTAAATTAAAAAAAAAAAAACAGGAGTCTCCTTCTGAACACAATCCCAGTCCACGTGGTAGCTTTACTGGTGTTAGTGATATCAAGCATGATGAATTTAAGTCAAACAGTCAACGCAGTATTATCCATGGGAAGTGTGTTATTCTACTGTTGTAGCTTCGTGATGGGTTTTGGACCAGTACCTAACATCCTGTGTTCAGAGATATTTCCCACTAGAGTACGTGGGATATGCATTGCCATCTGTTCACTATGTTTCTGGTTCAGCAACATTATCATTACCTATACCTTGCCTCCATTGTTGGCATCCATAGGACTCCGTGGAGTGTTTAGTATCTATGCTATGTTCTGTGCCTTGGCGTGGGTGTTTGTGTACCTCAAAGTACCGGAGACTAAAGGGATGCCGCTGGAAGTTATCAGTGAGTTCTTCAAGGTTGGGTCGATTGCTGCTGATCATGATGATGAGTAGTTGGATTCTTTGAGGTTTAAGATTCGGTTTATTTTATTTCGATTGAACAATTGGTTTCTGCTTTTATAATATTTTTGTGGGGCAGGACTTGGGTTTTGTGTGTGTCTGTTTTCTTCTCATCTTTTGGGTTACAAATTGCGGATATGATGTATTGTAAAGAAACTTTTATCAAAGTTTTTTGGTGAGAATGTTTTTTTCGAAACGATCTTTTTGTTTGAAAAACCAAATTATAAGTACCCCAAAGTAACCTGAAACCCATCTTTCGATGTTAGAATTGTATTTACTAAGCAAGATACTATTCAAATTGACTAAAATTCCATAGAACATACCATGCTCAGTTTGATCGCCGTCAAAGGTAACAATGCTAGAGCATATCAAAGACACGCCATCCCCTTATATTAGGGAAACCAAAGACAGAACAAGAAACAGACCAAACAAGAAACAATCGCCTATTTAGATTGTGAACCAATTTGACCCAAACCCTGGCTCAAACCAAATCAATGGGTCACATCACATGGAATCACTTGGTTGTCGATACTACTTGTTAGATAATAATAATAACATAGTCTATATTGTATAGTGTTACTTTTATTACCGTTGCTACTCATCTCATGGGTGTATATATATGCATATGCGCGCCCCCCTCTATAACTCATAACACATATTCTCTCATAATAATACTCAGACTATTTTGGTTCAGACATGGTACCAGAGCAATTTCTGAACCAACTTAGATCTAAAACAAAACAAGAAAACCAATTCTAGGTTTTCGTTTTCTATCCTCTCAAAACTAGAATCGTCGTTTCCAATATCTCGATAATGGCCGACGAGAACGACGATATTCCAAATCCAGAAAACAAGAAAAAGCAAGAAAAGGAAAAGAAAGCTGAATCTTCTTCACATTCCACCACTATCGATCAGAACCATGAACTCTACCTTCATCCCTCAAAACAACCTGGGATGGTCTTCACCAACAAATTCAAAGGCAAAGGCTGGTCTAGTAGGAAACTTGGTTTCGAGGTTGCTCTGTCGACGCGCAATAAACTGGGTTTTCTTGATGGGACGGTTACTCGAGAAGATTACCAGGGATCTCTGCAAAAAGCCTGGGATAAGGCGAATGGGATGGTCCTAGCTTGGATTTTTGCATCTCTCGATGAGAATATACGTGAATCTGTTTTGTATCTCAAAAAGCATCAGATGTCTGGAAACGTTTGGGCAAACGTTTTGGGGATCCCGTTAGCAGCAAACTATACTCTCTACGAATTGAAGCTCATCGACTTCAACAAGGGTCCAACGACATCAAGACTTACTACACCCGCTGGATCCAGTTGTGGGCTCAACAAAGAGAAAATCAAGTGTTACCGGTCTGTGAATCTTGTGGAGAGAAGTAGCAATTCGACTCTTTCTTCACACACGAACAGACTTTCGATCTCTTGATGGGCCTCAACGAGTCTTACAGCAATCTACGAAGTCATATCCTGATGATCGACCCGCTGCCGGATATTGAAAAAGTTTATGCTATGCTACAACACGAAGAAAATCATCGCGAAGCTTACAATCGTCGAAAACCAGAAACCGAAACCCAAGCTTTTGCCAATTTGCTCTCTTTCTCTAACAACAGAAATTAGAAAGGAGATCTGGGAAAATTAAAGTGTTCGAAATGTAAAAAGACGGGACATAGCTACGATGACTGTTATTGGATCAAAGGGTTTCCTCCACACTGGAAAGACAAGAAAGCGAAGGAACGCTTTAGTGGAACTGTAACAGAACAAAGTAAAGATGATTCGAAGAGTTCTCGACATGTCGACAACACCGATTCTGTTCCTGGGATGAGTACAGAAACCCTAGATGCCCTCGTTGCTCATCTACGGAATAAAAACATCCAAGTACCAGGCATGGACAAGGATCAACTGAAGTCCCTGATGACATACCTTTGAAAGAACATGAATGAAGCAGAAGAAGAACAAACTGATATGGAAAACTACTTCTCCGGTAATCGATTCTCTATCTCTAATGCTTGGATAACTACTAATAAATTACAAACTGAGTATAACCAAACTCTAGCATGTGAGTGGATTATCGATACTGGTGCTATAGATCATGTTTGTGGGTACAAAACATTATTCATGCCTGATAGTTACATAAACTGTTCTTTAACTGTGACAATGCCAGATAGTCATCCTGGCAAGATACAAGGTATAGGATCTGTGCAACTTGGTGAATCTTTTGTTTTACATGACGTGCTATATGTTGACACTTTTAAATTTAACATGCTTTCTGTTAGGAAACTTTTGCAACAGATTAATGCTTGTGCCGTTACATACATGGATGCTTGTTTTCTGCAGGACCTTAGGTCTAATAGGAACATTATTTTTGGTAAAGCAAGGAAGGGTTTATGCTACTTAGACCAGAAGGCTTTAGATACTTTCTCAGTAGACTCAAGATGTATTCCTGATAAAGATGTGCATTTCTTAAACAAAGCTGTTACTATAGACAATAGTGTTTCTCTTTCAATTCAGAATGATGTAGTTCGATGGCATAACAGATTGGGCCATCCTCCGATTGAAAAAATGTGTAGACTTAGTATTGTCAATAAAAAACATGTTCCCTCTGATTTTCTTTGTGATGCATGCCAAAGGGCCAAAGGTCATCGAATTCCATTTCCAAACACTACATCTACCAGCAAAGAATTTTTTGATCTTGTTCACTTAGATATATGTGGTCCCTTTAGAGATCCTACACATGATGATCACAAATACTTTCTTAGTCTTGTAGATGATAAATCAAAAGCTCTTTGGATTAAGCTCCTATGTAATAAAAGTGAAGCTTTTGACTTTATAAAATTTTTCACTCGATATGTTGAGAGACAATTTAACAAGAAAATCAAAGTTTTTAGATCCGATAATGCATATGGACTTGGCTTTTCAAATGAAGGAATTATGGTTTTTAAGTCCCTAGGCATTATACACCAAACCTCTTGCGCCTATACTCCTCAACAAAACGGGATTGTTGAGCGCAAACATTGGTATTTAATGGAAACTGCCCGTTCTCTTTACTATCAATCCAATATTCCCTTAAAATACTGGGGTGATTGTCTGTTGACAGCAACTTATCTAATCAACCGTCTTCCTAGCTCCAGTCTCAAAGGTGCTACACCTTTTGAAGTTTTATATGGTTCAAAACCTGATTACAATTTTTTAAGACCTTTTGGTTGTTTAGTATATGCAACAGTTTTACCCAAAGGGAAAAGTAAATTTGCCAACAGAGCTATACCTTGTGTTTTTCTTGGATATTCTCTAACACAAAAAGGTTACAAACTCTTAAGGCTATCTGACAACAAAATATTTGTTTCACGTGATGCAGTTTTTCATGAAAATCATTTCCCTTTCAAAAAATCTTTTACACCTCTACCTCAAACTCTCTCTGATTCTACCACAGAATATACAACTGAACAATCTTCTCAACCTCTCTTTCCTCATATATATGATGATGATGATATACCTCCACAAAACGTCATTTCCAATCAGCCAACAACCTCTCCTCAACCTTCTGATGAACAACAGCCTTCTAACATACCATCTGATGAACATTTTCCTCATAATGCTCCAATTATTCCTCTTCCAGCACCCCCTTCAGGGGGGACAATATCATTCACGATACAGAAAGGCGTTCTGGAAGGGCAAGACAACCCCCTACATACTTAGCTGATTACTATGTAGGTAATAGTAATTGCCCAGATGTTTTTAGTGAGATTATATCCAACAGAATCAGTTTACAGCAAGACCCTTCTTCTCCCAATACCCAAAATATCCAATCTCTTAGAGATATAATCCCTGCATATTCCATTAGCAGTAGATCTATTTACAATTTCCAAGCTGCTGAAAATACTTTGGATCATACAGAGCCCAAATCTTATGAGGAAGCTTCTCAAAATAGCAAATGGGTCACTGCCATGGAACAAGAATTAGATGCTTTCATTAACAACCAAACCTGGGATTTAGTTAACTTCCAAAGCATAAGCGTGCTATAGGCTGCGGATGGGTATACAAAATAAAGTTCAAATCAGATGGTACTTGATAAGTGCAAAACATATAGACTTTTTAAGGTTTAATCACCTTATTAATTGCAGCATTTTTAGTAATGTTTCGCACTTATCTAGGGTTTTTCATATAATTGTGGTGTTATATTAACTGATGTATTATATGTGTTAAAATGTAGGAAAAATACCAATTAAACACAAACATATAAGGGATTAAAAGAGGGAGATGGAAGAGTCACGCGACAAGGGCGTGTGCACGCCTGGTACGGATATGAGTAGAGGCGACCGCCCCGTAGCTGGCGGACAAGAGAGTAGCAACCGCCTGGCGGACGAGAAGGAGGCAACCGCCTCTTAATGGGCGGTCAAGGAGGCGGACAAGGAACACAAGACCGCCTCTAAACAGGCGGACAACACAGAGGAGACTGCAAACGATTTATTTGGTGTATTAAAAACTAAGAAATATTCCTAGAATTCAATAATTCAAAAGATCGTCAGGTTGCAAAATCCCGGTCGAATAAATAGTATAGTAATTAAAGAAGCGATCGGGTGTCAATCCACGGGACTCGATAAGTAAGTCTAGCCCTAGGTAATGGTTAACTCAAAAGGGGGTTTTGTTTTGATTTGTTGGGTTTCAAAATAGTAACAAGAAAGTAAATAGCAGATAAATTAAAGTGATAGTTTTGGGAGTGTGAACGGTACTCTAGGTTCAGGGAGTTGTTTCACTAGCTAGGTTCTGCATATTCTACCGCTTAAGTGGAGACTTGGATCGGCTTGTAATTCTCAATTTATATTCTGTATTAAGTCTTAATTCCAGATAGCTCATCTAGACAGGGCATGTAGTTCTAGTCTAGACCTAGCAAGTATATCAAGATGGTTTTATCGCACAGAATTACTAGTCTGGTTTAATCCGGACTAAAGCTCCTAGTGACTAAAGTAATCTATCCGATTGCAATTATCACAGGTAAACAGGTTAATAGGACCGTCAATGCTAATCACCTTATCTGGTCATAACATGATTCGAGGGCTTATAATAAATTCATGACGTTTATTAAAAGCACTTAAAAGCATTAACCTGAACAATCCAAATTGTCTCAACAAGCAGCAAAATAATGCAGAGTTTAACTAATTACAACATCCCTTCCCCTAGAGTAAATCCTCTAAACCGACATAATAAATAAATAGTCAGAATAAGAAATCATCTTATCTGACATCCGGATATTGCTTTGTTATTTGGACTGAAAATATATCGGTTTGTAGGTTGAATAATGAGAGTGAATGGAAAATGAGGAATGATAGTGTTGTAGTGTGATCGGGTGTGGTGTTGATGAATGTGTATACGGTGGTGTGTTATGGGAATAAAATGGAGTGGTGTGAATGTTGTGTACGGTGGTGTGTAGTGATCGATGGAGGAGTGTGGTCGTGGTGGATGGGATGGAGGCGTGAGATGGAATGAAGATGGATGAAGTGTGTACGGTGGTGGATGGGTGTGCAGGTGATCGATGAGCTCCCCCTTCCTCTGCATGGGGTGTGTCTATTTATAGTAATAAGAGGAGGAGAATGGTGGAGTATAATGGGCTGGAGCGTATAGGACTACAGGTGGTGGAAGTTTGGTGAGAATTGATAATGATGATTAGTGATTAATGATAATGGATAGTGGGTTGGTAGTATTCGGTGGGAAGAAAAGAAATCACACGAAAGCTGGAAAGAATAGAAAGAGGGGAGCAGAGTGGGGCGGCGTTGTGATGATAATCTTGTTTATATAATTCTTTCCAGCTCGAACGCGCCTTCAGGAACGCTGCTTTCGACGATAAATATATGTATCACGTGAAGTGTCGTACGTCAGAATAATCGATTTCTATCCGCTGAAATGAATTGTGTCTGCTACGATTGTTTAATCATTGATCATGATTAATTAATTCATGAAAATGAAACAATTTGCAGAGCGTGAGTGCATGGTTGTCTGTTGCATGTATAATTCAATCTCCTCTGTGTGCTTCGTGAATCTCAATTGGTGATGAAGTCTCCCAATGTGCTGATGATAATAAATTCCCGCATAATGACTTGTAAATCACAACGGTGTGTGTGAATGAAATCGTATATATCATGCTGTATAATGGCATGAATAATAACGATATCCACTATATGATAATCTCGTGAGTGCTTAGAATGTGCTCGTGAATATGTGATGTGCACGTTATATATATACATATATATATATATATATATATATATATTTATAATTACCTGCATTTGACACATAAAATGTATCAGTTCACATTAAGCATAAATCTAAGGAAAAGCATATGAAAGTGTGAAATATGACATGAATTGTTATGAAAAATAGGAAGTATTAAAGCTCTAAAAGTATATATATTTCGCACTTATCACTGGCAGGTGATCTCAACTTGAGATCAAGCGTGGTAACACTCCTGAATTATCGGGCATTAGGTTACACATTTACATACGGGAATACTAATTCGTATTGTTCATGGATTTTAAGGGTGCAACGTTGTTTACCTGAAGGGAGGTAAACCGTGCGAAGCCCATGCCATACCGGAGTCGATGGCTCAATCCGCCGTAGAAGCGGTCGACCAAGACTTGGCAGGTATACCCAAGGTCGGGTAGAAGTCTGAGAATGGAGGTAAAGGTGTGGTAATACTCATCAACCGTCATCTTCTCCGTCATCTTCAGGGCATCGAGCTCAAGTCATTTCTTGGTCTTGACATGCTCGGGATAGTATTTAGATCGGAGGAGAGAGGTGAATGCTTCCCAACCGAATGCGGGTCAGCTACGTGCTCGGCCTTGATGAGCTTCCACCAGTCCATAGCCGCGTCTTTGAGGTAGTACGCAGCTATCCTCACTCGAACTCCAGCGAGAGTCTCGAGAATCTCGAATACCGTCTCCATCTCGGAGATATAGGCCCCGAGCTTGGCGGGGTCGCTCTCGCCTCTAAAGCATGAAGGTCGAAGGTCGGCGAGTGCCTTTACCCAATTGGTTTCACGGGGATGAGGTGGGGCGGGCTGTTGCTGTTGTTGCTGTTGGTTTTGCTGCGTTTGTTGTACAGCGGTGATTACTTGAGGTAGCATCTGTGCTACCGTGGCGGCGACGATTTCAGCTATCGTCTGCGCACCCGGTCCATCAGTAGCCCCTCCTCTGGGTCGGCCTGGACCTCGTCTGAAACAACCCTAATAATTAAAACGCATGAAATCATGATTATGCGTGGTATGCTCAATAAATCGGTCACATTAATATAACCGTGGTATAACACATAACTTACGATACTAAGGGACATACATATGTCCGTGAATATAAATAAGTCACAATGTAACATACGCGTTGTGCTCAGCGGTTCTTGACATTAACCGGTACAATTGAGTGAATTAAATAATGCCGCGTTTAGGACGGTTGTACACAAAACTAGTGTAGCACATTATGGAAACTAAAATAGATTAGGTACTTGCGTCATATAACTATCGTACAGATAACATATGATACGGGAACATAGTATACGAGGTACTGTATTGGATACAACACGTACAAGTAACACCTTTACGTAAGGATTTGTACTCACCGATGTATTTCCATGACATAAGTAATAACTCAAACACCAATGTACTGCTGGGCTCAATTATTACATTGCAATAGAACCAGTCTCATACTTGTAACATTCGAGTATTCCATAAGCCCCATTTAGCTAAAACATGCTAAACAATAATTATGTAACCAGGGACTATACCGATCTTGTTATCAAAAAACAAAGAGAAACCCGCTTTAGCCTTCCCATTTACACCATGCAAATTGTTCCCTGTTCCTAACCGTGGCCCTGTTTCTTCTCGCGTGCGCCTGCAACCCCAAGTCACAAATCATTCGCTCCTTCCACTTTCCCCAGGCATACAACTTTCCCTGCTTTCCAAGAGGTTGTCCCCTGTCCCTCGCGTGTTGTGTGTTCCGTTTGAGAAAACCCATTTAAACTTGTTGCCTTCTCCCAATACGTTCGACAAGCCCCCATGTTATCTCTCGGTGTGAAGTTGCTCATCCTACTCCCCCACTCCCTCACTGTTGCGCAAATCCAGAAGAACTTCAAACTCCCCATAACTCCTGGAGAATGCATCTGAAACACACCAGACCACCAAGCAAGATGCTCCCATGAACTATACCGAGAATCCCCAAGGAAAAACCCACGCCCTTCCTCTGTAGATGCCAGCGCAAGCATGCAAGCCTACTGGTAGAACCGCTGGGAAACGTCGAACAAGAACCTTCTCCAAGCTCTCGCAAAGCAAGAGTAAGTAACCGGAAACTTGACCTTTTAACTCTTTCCCCTATTCTCTGTTTCTGATGTCCGAAAATTTTGTGTGCTGACATCCTCTCCTTGTTCAACCTTCTGCATGCATGAACTGCTCTGGAAAATCTCCTCATGGCTGCGCCAAAGAAAAAAAAATTGTTGTCCAGAAACTCATTCTCGAACTACTTTGCATACGGTTTTTAAGGTGAGGCCACGAACGGACATTCTTCCTTGCCTTGCTTTTCTGTTTGGGTTCCCCTATAAGACAGCATCTAATTCTTCTAATCCCTCGGTAAAGCATTAGCAACTAATCTGGGAAACTTCTTATTGCGCATGTCCGGTTGTAAAGCCAAAGACTCTCAGTCAAAACCGCCAGCCATAATGTGAAAGGAAACCCAAGGAGTGATCCCCTTCTGATCAAGGTAAAAACTACCCAGGATCTGAATCATTAGCTTTTGATGTTAATCTGTAATGAACAACTGCTTACCTCAACATTGGAATCTATCTAGGACCGAAAATTACTGAGGGAGTGCCAGGGAAACCAGCTAGGTGATCCAGCAGGAATCCCAAAGGTTGTAACCCAACTTCTTACTGAAAACTGTGCTTAAGCTTGCGTATAACTTGGGTGAACTTATGTTGAGAAATCTGGTAAAATTTTCTGTCTGAAACTATCTGGTTAAAAAAACTGATGTTGATGAGCTGAAAAAGACAATCCATTGTGAGACTAATATACTGGTCAGAACGGTGGTTTAAACACCTGGTTAGGAAGTGATAAATCAAGCTTAGGAGTCACCGAGAACGATAGCAAAAAAAAATCCGTTGAGATTAAACTAGTAATCACCACGAATAAAATCTGGGTGACTAATTGAGTTAAGGGTGTTTCTCTGGAGTGGCTGAGCGTGAGTGTCAATAGATTAAGGATAAGAAAGTTGAGGAGAAAGAGGCCACTAAGAAAACAAAGAGAAACTACTTAGTTGAATCGGATAATGCTAAACGACTTAGTAAACTATGCCTGAACTGATGTAAACTGGTGTTAAGGTTTATTTGGCTAACCTGATAGCTTGTTAGCAACTTGGGTAAATCAGTGCTCAAGACTTGGCCAAACTGATGCTGTAAATAAAGCATCTGACAAGAGCATGTGTAGGTTTAGGATGTCAATCTTCAAACTTTTTGTCTTCTGTTTTCAATTTTCAGATTTGTGTAAGGAACTCAGAGGAGTGTTTCTTAGTGCTTCGAGTTGGTTTAAGGATTAAGGCTATCTCAAATGCGTAACTAGAAACTGAAACAATTGGGAAGTACTTGAAACAGAAAAAAAAAATAGATGTATAACAAACGTAAAAGAAACAGAGGAGATGTTGCATCAGCATATGATTTCTGGCTTTTGCACAATGAATGTTACAGTTGGGGTTAAGTTTTTTTTAAAAAAGAACCTTACTCACACGCGTAATTAAGTGAGTACATGGTTCGAGAATGAACTCAGGTCAGGTTATCAAGCATAAAGAAAACAACAAAAAAAAGAAGCTATCAGTTTCTGATTCTGATTCCCTGTTTTCAGAGCTGTATAAGAACTTTCAGTAGTGTAGTCCTTGATTGCCTTGGGCTGTTTAAAGCCAAAACTATACTAAGATTTATATAACTAACAACTGAGGAATCTAGGGAATATCAGTCAACACACTAGAACAGGAGTAAGTGACAGAAAAAAAAAAAATTCACGGTGGGTTATCAGTTGTTGAATTTCCTGACGTCTGAGTAAACATGTTTTAGTAGAAATAACAGCATTGTATTGAGGTGTGGTTCTGGGAAGTTTTGAGTGTGTATGTCAGGCAAAGGGTACTAAAAGAATGATGAAATAACATTAAGCCTTGCTGTATAAAAAAAAAGAGAAAAGAGAGACTGGAATATGAGTTTTATAGCAGTAACTTAACTTCCTTTACCTCCTCTTACCTGCGCCTTGAAGAGGTAAATCACTGGTACTGCATCCCGTGTATCAAATGTTTGAAGGGCTGAAAATAATTGGTCTAGATTCAGTAACATGCCTAAATCATCTTCCATCTCTGCTGGTTATAACGCTGGAAGCTAGTGTTTCCTTTTCTGTCACACCAACGAAGCCACCCGATTTACATGTTAACAGTAGCAGAGTCCACGCTGATTTAACACCAGAAACTGGACTTGGGTATAATCAATCTGCTAATGGTAACAATAACAGTTTCATTTCTGCTGTCTTATTCCCCTATCTGTGTTGTCACGGTAAAGTGCAACTGAACAAAGTATGTTCTTTGCCTCTGACCTTGCCGTTCATACTCTGTGCTAGTGGCAACTCGCAACCCTGCACACTAGATTGAAACAAGGGTAGAAAATGGTTCATTTCATAACCTGTGACCTGCACAACTTAACTCTCTTCTTTCAGCAACCTTGCCCCCTTCCTCTTGTGTATACTCCCTACAAGTAACATATGTACTCCTGCTCACCTTCTTCTTCCGGCTGCTAATAGCACCAGCAGCTGGTGCTTTCTTCTGTTACGCAGGTAAATCCAACTATCGGTAGTAGGCTGAACCATAGTCCCTGTTCTAATGGCAGAGAAGTTATGAGAAGCCATTGTACCTAGTGAAACAAACGTGCTCTGCCACTACTCCATTCCTTCTTGTGTTTGAGAGACAAACCAAAACCCATTGAACAATGAATAAGGAACATCTACGCACTTCTCCCATCTTCTTCTGTTTCCCTCAAGCATAATCTGCTGCTGTCCTCGTATTGTTTCTCAGTTTGTTTCTCAGCTTCTAGCACCCGCAGACATGGACTATGGGTTAGATTATCTACAAGTTTGAGTCCCATTTTGCCGCTGTTAATAACACTTATACAGCGGTTGTCGGGTCAAGTTTAAGCTTCACGATTGTCCCTTTTTCCTCAGTTATAAAGACATGATGATTTGTTGAGCTATTGAATACGCTAAGTGGATCAAAACCCCACCATTTGTCTGATGTTCGGATGACTAGAGTCACCTGCGAATAAATGGTTAAACTGAGGTTGAATACTATGAGTGAGTATAAGAAGTTAGGAGGAAAGCTAAAGAGCGATTGGTTGTTAATGAGCTAGGAAATTTTGGGTTAATCATAAGAAGAGTGATTAAATTAGATTACAACTTAAGCATCTATTAAGGCTGAGGCTAGGAAAAAAGAACTAATATGACGGTAGGATTGTGATATGCTGGCAAGAAAGTCTAAATACGAGTTTCAGTCCAACAATATGCCTGGGAAAATAGAAATACAATGTGGAACGGGAACATATAAAATGCTGGGTTCAAATCGTGACTAAACAATAGTAGCATATGAGCTGAAGAAACGTCAGAGCTAAACTGGAATGGTAGGTACCTATAATGTTCAGGGAGGGAGTAGGGTAAATGGGGAAGCTAACAAGATACAGTATAGCTTGAAGTGTGATAAGGCAAGGAAGAGGCGAAAGGTAATTAGAAATAGTCTGAGAGAGTACGGGGCAAGTTCGAATTACCTTGAATGGTACGGTTTGACTATAACAATAAATCCAAACCGAAAGGATATAGCAAGACCAACGTTAACAACTATAACACTTAAGACTAGGCTAAACATTATGAATAGAACTACGGACAATAACGCATGATCGAACAATCTAACCCACTCAAATAATCTTTACAGGAGTGAGTCATACAACAGCGGGGAACTGTAGTGCAAGTATCTGTCACAACTGTTATAAGGTATGGACATGTGTGGTTCGTATGTTGCCGTGTTACACGGCTTGTATGCTGTGTGCCTTGTGTGTGAAAATGACATAAGATCAAAGCATGAAATTGGATTGCTTGTTTATCATGTTGTATGATTTCTATATCATTGTTGTATATATCATTGCTCGCACACAGTAGTTTAGTCCCTTTCTCGTTTATGGACCATGAGACGAACCACTACGAATTATGAAAACAAAGAAAACTCTATAAGGGGAACTCCTCTCTAAACCATCGAGGACCACCATGACACCCACTATGGTGTCTATCCATTAACGATAATGAAGAGCAAGTCTCCATTGGTGAGACATGACGAATCACGTAAACAAAACAAAAGAACTATACGAAGAGACAAATCCTCTCTAACTTTAGAGGACCGCTACTGACACCCACTATGGTGTCGAGATTATAACGATAATGAAATGAAAAGTACCAACTGGTGGAACATGAGGATAACCCGGGAAGACGACATCTCGGGCCGCGCGGTATGGAATATTCAGGAGTTGGTATCTGCATCAGATCCTTCGCCCTTCTGTGTGGAGCACATCCTGGAGTCTAGAGGCGACTCCGCTTTCTCGACGCATGACGTCGGGAATGGGGGAGTGACAAATTGGGGGAGCTTATCCTGGAGTCAAGAGGCGACTCCGCTTTCTCGGCGCATGACGCCGGGAATGAGGGATTAGCTATGGAGGAGACAACCTCCAACGTGCGGTGATAAAAGAGTTCACAAACAATCCTTAAAGAAACAAGGAACGATTAGCACCTACATAATGAAGTCTCGGGATCTAATCTATATCCCCTGACTCGGTGCCAGAGATCAAAGGGAAACTTGTGTAATGAGACCAAGCAAACGAGAGAAGTCACAGATGTGATCATTTAAGAAACAAGGAATGAATAGCACCTACATTATAAAGTCTCGCGATCTAACCTACATCCCCCGGACTCGGTGCAAGAGAAGAAAGATAAACTTATGTAATGAGAACAAGAAAACAATACGGAATCTCTTGAATGATCCCATAGCAAGGATCAACGGTATAATGTACCTACGCACACGTCCTATAATTACCTGACTGTTGTTGCTACACTAGCAGCTTATTGTGCTGGACTGCGTGTTTGACATTGTTGTGCTACTTGCAAGATGTGCCTGGTTGCTTGCTGATATTGCTATGCTACCGATGAGTGTGTATGATATCATGATGTACTGATGTGTGCTTTACTGCTTTATCATAGCATGTTAAATTGACTTAATAATATTCGACCAATTAGTCGTGTGGCCCGGTAACATACGGGCTTCACACGTTCATACTCGGCATAGTTTTGCTGAGTCCTTTATTTTTACAGGTGATCATCTGGAACGTGACGGAGTGTAGGTGAAGGACTATCATGGGGGTAGTCCACATGGCAAGACTTTTAGTAGTATGTTTTTAATGTATGGGTTGTACTTTCGGTTTACGTTGTTGGATTAAGAACTTATATTGTAGACTCTCGGTAATCGGTTTGTATACTTTACGTTGTATTTGGACTTCGTTAAGGTTGGACTTCCAGTCATACAGACCGTAACTTAGAGTTGGTATTGTGGTCTGTCAACCACATGGGTGGTTGGCATCTGTGACACCCGGATGAAGTTGGAAACCGCTGCGTAGACATCTCGTATCACCGTTAGGCTCGTCGTTTGATTGTTGGTCGTTATTCGGGGGTGTTACATCGTCCTGACATCTGAACATGTGTGGATTACATTAGATACTGTGACCATGTGGTCTTGATTCAAACAATGGTATCGTCTTTGCAGACGTCAAGGGTATCCGTTATCATTAACGGTTATTCCTAGTTAGGTTTCTAGCTCTTTGTTGGAAAACAGTTTATAACCTAACTCGGTAATCACTACACTCGGTATTCTAATCAGAGCGAGACTTCGCTCTGA
>CM041783.1:61430496-61464161 GCA_023374045.1 Limonium bicolor
TGGGGGGTAGATTGAAATACCCCGAACTTAAATATAGGGGTTAAAATTAATCTAATACATATTTAAGGGCCTAATGACGTCTAAGTAATATTGATAAGGAAAAATAAATCCAAAAGAAATAAAGAAATGCTTGAAAAGTGAAAAACGCTAAATAAGCGTTGAATAACCATAGGAGGTATGAGACCTCGGTTGGCGTATTATAAGGATTCTAAAGGCTTAATAAGGCCAAAATAATATATGGGAACAACTCCCGAAGAAAACAGATCCAAATAAAGTATTAAAACGCTAATAGAGCTCTAGCGCACGTTTTTTGAGAAAACCCAAAAACGTGACTGTAACACCCCAACTACAAACAACACACTCAATGTCGTATCGCAGCGGAAATCTCAACTCACAACATCACTTAACTCATTGGTGTTACACGCCGTTAGCCACCCACGTGGCTAACAAGGCTAACATACATACATTGTACCGGTCTGATGGACTAAGCCCCCGAGCAACTACACCTAAATCCTGTTCCATGTCCAACAGTCATTACACACTTACAATACAACTGTACCGAGTAATTACCAACTAACGCCAATACATTTTCGGTCTTACTACACCTACCATACGTACACAATTTTCATGACTACCACATACAAACAACTACCCCGTCCTACTCTCGAACGGCTTTCAGTTCCTTGTACCTGAAACAGGAAAAGAAGAAAGGGTGGCCCCCCAGGGGCTCAGCACCTTTGCTGGTATGGTAATCCCGCAGCCCGCATGCTAACGGGCCACACACAACTAATTGTCGTCTTAGCATGCGGTTGATTTTATTTAAAACATGCACACATTACACACATACGTCATGCTTCAAAGTACACATCCGTTAATAGAACACAAACACAAGGTTAGCACACACAAAAACAACACATTTCACTTAATGACATACACAAACTTAATTCCATTCTTCTTAGAGAACATAAGCTTTACTTAGGGAGTGCCGGGGTGATATAAGCCCGAGCACAACATACATACATTTTCTTTACTTAGGTGTGGCGGCCTCATATAGGACCGATCACACCTTACACAATTTCCCCCTAGCTCCAATAATGATGAGGTAGGTAAGCCTTGGTTAAGCTTGTGGGTGGTTGTAATTCAAGGAGGAAAAACAACCGTAACATAATAAAGATGTAACACCCCCGAATAACAATCAATAATTAAACGACGAGCCTAACGGTAATACGAGATGTCTACGCAGCGGTTTACAACTTCATCCGGGTGTCACAGATTCCAACCACCCATGTGGTTGACAGACCACAATACCAACTCCAAGTTACGGTCTGTATGACTGGAAGTCCGAATACAACATAAAAGATACAAACCGAGTACCGAGAGTCTACAACATAAGTTCTTAATCCAACAACATAAACCGAAAGTACAACCCATACATTAAAAGCATACTACTAAAAGTCTTGCCATGTAGACTACCCCCATGGTAGTCACTTGCCTACTCTCCGCCATCGTCCAACACCAGCCTGAAAAAAATTGGGTGTAAAGGACTCAGCAAACTACGCTGAGTATGAACGTGTGACGCCCGTATGTTGCCGGGCCACACGACTACTTGGTCGAGTATTATTAATTCAATTTACATGCTCTAATAAAGCAGTAAAGCACACATCAACACATCATGATAACATGCACACTCATCGGTAACATAGCAATATCAAAAAGCAACCAAGCACAACTTGCAAGTAGCATAGCAATGTCAACACGCAACCCAGCACAATAAGCTGCTAATGTAGTAACAACAATCAAGTAATTTATAGGGCGTGTGCGTAGGTATATTATACCGTCGATCCTCACTATGGGATCATTCAAGATATTACGTATTGTTTTCTTGTTCTCATTACACATGTTTTCCTTTCTTCTCTTGCACCGAGTCAGGGGATATAGATTAGATCCCGAGACTTTACTATGTAGGTGCTATTCGTTCCTTGTTTCTTAAAGGATCACATTTGTGAATTTTTCTTATTTGCTTGGTCTCATTACACATGTTTTCCTTTATTCTCTGGCACCGAGTCAGGGGATATAGATTAGATCCCGAGACTTTATTATGTAGGTGCTAATCATTCCTTGTTTCTTCAAGGGTTACTTGTGAATTCTTTTATCACCGCACGTTGGAGGACGTCTCCTCCATAGCTAGTCCCCCATTCCGACACCCAGGGTCGAGAAAGCGGAGTCACCTCTAGACTCCAGGATAAGCTTCACCAATTTGTCACTCCCCATTCCCGACACCCAGGGTCGAGAAAGCGGAAGTCACCTCTGGACTCCGGGATGTGCTTCACCAATTTGTCACTCCCCCATTCCCGACACCCAGGGTCGAGAAAGCGGAAGTCACCTCAAGACTCCGGGATGTGCTGAGAAAGTGGGGTCACCCAGGGACACCCAAAACATATTCCACCATAGACGGTCGAAGGATCTGATGCAGATACCAACTCCCGATCATCCATACCGCGCGGCCCGAGCTGTTGTCTTCCCGGGTTGTTCTCATGTTCACAGTTGGTACTTTTCGTTTCTTTATCATTATATTCTCGACACCATAGTGGGTGTCATTAGCGGTCCTCTAAAGTTAGAGAGGATTTGTCTCTTTGTATAGTTCTTTTGTTTTGTCTACGTGGTTCGTCACGTCTCACCATAGGAGACTTGCTCTTCATTATCATTAATGAATAGACACCATAGTGGGTGTCATGGTAGTCCTCAATGGTTTAGAGAGGAGTTCCCCTTATAGAGATTTTTCTTTGTTTTCATAGTTCGTTGCGGTTCATCTCGAATTACATAAACGCGAAGGGACTAAACTACTGTGTGCGCGCAGTGATACACAACAATGATATAAAAATCATACAACATAATAAGCAAGCAATCCAATTTCATGCTTTGATCTTAAGGTCTTTTCACACAGAGCACGCAGCACACAAGCCGTGTAACACGGCAACATACGAACCACACATGTCCATACCTTATTTAGAAGCAAGCGTCGTCTCACACACACACTTGGTCCCGGTTGGCGTTCGTTACGGCCCTAACGTTAATTAAAACAACTCGTCAGTTTTATGTTTTCATGCGACAACAGTTGTAATATTTTCCCTAGTTTATCCCATTTTATCGGGTGTTGTTCCCTAGGCAAACTTTTGAATGTTCAACTTATACTAGCCCTTCGAAACACTCTAGGTATTATCCTTAGACTTTATCCACCCCTAGGACGTTTCCATTGTCGGTTTACACGTTTAACTAAGTCCTTACTCTAGCTATTGTTCTAGGGTATTTTTAAGTACCGACAAGTAACAAGTTCACCTAAGATTGTTTTTAATCTTCCTACAAGGTATCCCCTCTTAACTAGGCATCTTAGCAAAGTTTCATACTCATATCCGACCTAATACAGCACTGCTTACCACCTTGAAACACATCTGGACAGAACAGTAAGATAACAGAATCTGAGAACACACCGTGGATATCTTCATTCTACTCCATGTTTAAGTTAACAAACTGACATCAAACTCTCCCAAAGTGATTCGCCAACTTAACTAGATGCATTAGCAATGATTTGGGTTCAATATCAGACCAACACCACACTTTTAACACCTCTGGATATTGTTCATACAGAGACATAAGTTTCAGAAAACTGAAACATCAAACTTGTGCAAACTTCCATTAAACCTCTCTTTTAATGTATTAAACTACTTTCTACTTCCTCCCAAATTGTTTACTCTCTTAGATAGGTACATTAGCAAGGTTATGAGTTCATTTCCAGAACATTTCAACACTCTCATACCCACTGTATTACCGTTATACAGAAAACAGCAACCTACAGAAAAACAGAAAACCCAGTTTGTGTATCTCTTCTCTAGCTTTCTTTTAGTTCGTTAATCTGCTACCAAATCCACACAAAACTTTCACCCAACTAGATAAATGTAATAGGGAGGTTTTAAGCTAAAAACCAACTTAAAACAACTCTGTTAACCCCTCTAAGAGTTCATTATACAGAAACAAGTAACTGCAGGAAAATGCAAAATAGATTCTGTACGGCTCCTGTTCAAACTTTGTTTTAGGTCATTAATCAGTCTCCAATTCCTTTCAAACTTTTTTCCCAATTAGCTTAGTGTATTATAAAAGTTTTGAACTTAAAAACATCCTAAAATAAAGTTGTTAGCACTTCTGAAAACTCGTTTTACAGAAACTGAAATCTGCAGAAAAACTGTGAACTTAAATTTTGTACAGCAACCTTACAACTTTCTTTTGGGTATAAACCAGTCTTTCTAATCTTACCCCGAGTGTCTATAACTTCACTTAAGTGCATTAGGTATGTTTAGGTTTGTTAACCACTCAATATACCCCTTATAAACCCTCTGAAATTCGTTTATACAGAAGCCCAATGTTTCAGGAAAAATCTGAAACTGAATATCAAGATCTGATATTATCTCTTCTATTTCTCTTCTTGGTTCACTCGTTTGACTCCCATTTCTTTCCTGAATTGCTTATCCAATTAGTTAGGTGTTTACTCAAGGTTTTGACTTCGAAACAGACCCATATCAACATTATTTATGTTACTGAATTTACATTATCCTAAAACTGAAACCTGGAATTGATGTGTCACCTACTATAGTTTTTTTTTTGTTCTCTAACCTGACTTCTAGTTCCCCCCATGTTGCTTAGCTTCTTAGTTACATGTTTTGTCATGGTTTTATCCTTAAAACAACTCAAGGTAGCAGGGAACACCTCTCTGATAAATTCTTTACATGTTAACTGTCAACTGAAACAAAAGAACACAATCTGAACCAAGTAACTGGTATAACCTCTACCTTCTCTTTCTGTTGTTCGTAGTTTGATTTTCATTTCCTCTCACCTTATTTACTCACGATGGTTAGGTGTGTCATTGAGATTTCAAATCACAAGACATCTTGATAGTGTCACTGATACACCCACACTGAAACCAGACAAAACTAAAAAACTGAAACACTAGTTCAGTCTACCCCTCCTTTCTTGGTGCATCAGGTTGGTTTCTCCTTATTCTATTTCCTGTCTTTGTTCACGGCTTGATTTCCAATCCTTCCCAATTTGCTGTCCCATTTAATTAAGTGTTCTAGGAAGTTCTAACCCCAAAACAAAACCCACAGCAATCAGGTTAATGTTACAAGAGACAATTACTAAGCTGGGAAGAAACTGAAACATTAAATTAATGATTTTTTTTTGTTGTTTTGGTTCTGCTATCTAACCAATCTCTTTCTTTTTTTTTTCAGCATTCATACTCAGTTAGTTAAGTGCCTGATACTGATTTAACCTCAAAGACAGACCCAAGGCAACCCGTTAAAACTACTGAAATGCCCCCAGTACTGAACTGAAAAGAAACTGAAAGCTGAAGCTTGAAACTGATGTCCCCTCTTCTGTTTTCCTGTTTGTTCATAAATCTGGTTATCAATTTTTTCCTCCATCTGGTTGCCCACCTAAGTAGCTGTGTTATCAAGCTTCTGAATTCAAAACAGACTCACAATCATCCCAGGACCATATTGTTGTTGCTACTGAAACTTACTGTTACTGAAGTAAGAGATTTCAGAAACTGAACTAGGCTTATACCACCTCTTCGAAATCTTTTCCTCTGTTGATCTGGTCTCTCTCTTTTTTTTTAACCTTTTCCCCAAAATTGTCTACCCAATTAACTAAGTGTTTTACTAGGGTTTTAATCTCAAAATAAGCCCCTAACAGCACTGGTAATTCAATCGGGGCCTCTCTGTACCCAAAAATGACGCTGCAATACAAGATGGGTATCTCATTTCCTTTTTTTTTTCATTTTTCTTGTTAATATCTTGATCTGTCTTCTCATTCCCTTCAAGGTATAAACCCGCTTAGTTATTGTTTCACCAGGTTGTAAACCCCAGGGCCAACCCGACACAACCCTGCTAACAATACAATTTCCTACAGAAGATGACTAACTACAGACTGAAATCTAAGTTTGCATTTTATTCTCCTCTGTACAGAATAGCCACTGACTCACGTCCTTGGCTGTTTTGCACTATTTTTTTTTTGTTTCACTCAATGCTCACAGACCAATATCACTCGGTGTCAAGTTTATCATTAGTTAATAGACCCTTACAACTCCTCTGGAGCCTAGTTATACAGACCACGCATGTTACAGAATCACATTTTGTTGTTCACTTCAGATTCAAATACCAAGTGCTAGCTGACAAGGTTCTCGGTAGTTTTACCTTTCTTGGAGGTGATTACCCCTGAGATTTTCGCTCAAGCCTAGCTGGTGAAACCACTCCAAATAGGGTCCTCCATAACCGGACATGGACAGAAAGAATTTCCCAGGTCAGCAGGTGTATTTAAGGGCACTGAAAACCGAAACAGAAAACGAGAACAACTTGACAGTAGGTGGCCTCACCTTGGAACTGTTTTCAGGACAGTGTTAGAATAGGTTTCGTGATGGTTCTTGGCGGTTGCTTGAGGATGCTTTCAGATAGATTCACGCATGCAAGCAGAGAGGTGAAAAGAAAGTCAACACCAAGGCCTTTTTTGACAGAAAATCGATGGTAGAGGGAACTAGACAACCAGAGTTTTTTTTTTGTTTCATGATCTTACCTTGGTAGCTCCTGGAGAGGTTTTAGTTTCAGGTTTACTCCAGGTCTCTAGCAGCAGGTGGCATGCAGTGTTCTTGCGTGACAAACAAAGAAGTTTTAGAGGAACTTGTGCATGAGAACTTAGACGAAACCAATCAGAGGGGGGAAAGGAACTGTTACAGTATACCTAGGTAGTTTTCTGGGCTGATTCTCGAACAGAAGGGTATGTTGGCTTCCAGGAGAGCTTGGCACTCTGCATGGGTTTATTCCCTAGACGAAGTTATGCACAGATTGTGGAGAGAATGGGTTAAGCCGCAGATAATTCTTGGATATGGGCATAGAGGTGAATGAAAATGGGTTAATGGCCATGAGATGAGGAGGCCTTCATGTTCCTCAGGGAACAGAACGTGAATGAAGAGAAAACAAATTGACCGACGAATAAGGAAAGTGGTATCTGTGTCGGCTGCTAACATGTTGCTCCAAAGTTTGAGCTGTGCACTAATCAAGAATAGTGCATATGAACAGAAGGAAAGGGGAGTCTGTCATTGTGGAATTTTTTTTTCTTGAACTTGGAAAATTTCAGTAACTAAAAGCTGAGATGCAGCCATATCTCCCTGTCTAATTCCCCGATTCAACAACCGCTAGCAACATGGTTGTTTCTGTTTATTTTTTTTTTGATTTCAGACAGAATCAAAGGGACTCGATGGTCTGTGGTTTATTTTCTTTCCTTCTTGATTCAGGTGAGAGCGTAGCAAGGGAAATAGTGCTCCGCATTACTCAGAACTTTTGCTGCTCAGTTAACAAGACAATGGCGCCAGGTTTATTTGAGGATCTAGCGCAGATTCTTGTGAAGTTAATGGGGCTCGTGCCTCTGATTTTGCATCAGAAACCGGTAATGACCACCCTTTCCAGATTAATATATTCGTTAGTTAATTTGTTTTCTTTTTGTTGTTCTCGAACAAAACCAAGTAGTATGAACATCCGAATAGAATTAGGAGTTGTGTCTGAGAGTTTGGAGATTCTCAATCTCTGTTTCTTTTTTTTGTTCTTGTTCGATCTGTAGTTACATCGAGGAAGGAGAAGTGCTACAGCGGTGTGTCTGTTTCACCCCTCTTTTTTTTTTGTAGTTACTCAGTTAGATGCTACTAGTTTTAATTCGCGTGCCCAAGTTGCTGAATTTAAGCGCAGCTCACCCGGTTAAGCACTCGGGGGAGGTACGGGAGGTCTCAGGTTTGAAACTCAGTGGGAGCGTCTTTGCTCCTTTTCCTTTCTTTTTTTTTGTATAATATATACTTGCTTATTTATATATGTAAGACTATATAATATACCGCGTTATATTTATTTATTTATTTGTCACAAAGTTATGCGACGTTATCATTTATTTTACAACGTTACGATATCGTAACATTACATACGTGTATCTACGTATTCGTACATATATATATACTAGATTTAATTGTCTGTACGTCATTTTATGTCCATATTATAAAACGCGTTATGATTTTTACGCGTTTAATATTTAGGGGTATTTCAAAAGAGGGAGTCGAAGCGAACTTAGGCATCAACACCCTACCAACATTACACATAATTTCCCTCCTAGCCCGACGTGGAGGTCGGGTAGGTAAGCTTTGGCTAAGCTAGTGGGAGGTCGAACATCCAAGAAGGATATGTAACCCTAACATAACAGAATGGGAGTTAACTCACATATATACATCAAATCCCAAACAACACGCGCGACCGGAACGACCGGATTCCTCACCATACATAACATATACTTATTAGTTAGAGGTTCCTTTATGGAACTTATCACATACATACATCACATTGTGTTACTAACTCGGTTAGACACATCAGGGAAAATCACATCACATTTCAACAACACGGATAACAGTATCCAATAACAACAACATACAGAACAAGTCACATACGCACCACTCATCAAATAAATCATTTTGTGCTATGCACACCATAGCTCACGTACACTTGTACGGTAATAAACACTAAACGGTTTTGCGCTCTACCCCCCTTAAAAGAGATTACGCCCATGTAATCAATCACTTAACATTGGTTTCCCATGTTCTACCGTCATGAAGTGTTTTATCTCCACGCGGTCTGTTATACAACGTGTTCTGGTTAGAGGATCTTAACCATATTGGCGGTCTGGTCCCTAAACCAAGCATTCTCTTTAGAGTTTATTTAGTTCATAACCAGTTTCGATTCTGGCCTGTGAAACTTCTAGGCGTTACAAATTAGTCATTCACTCATGTTCACTATTCACATTCAATACTTGAATCACTGGCTCACCAGTTTCTGCTGCGTAACTCCAGATAACTTTAGAGCTTAGTTTGCCCCATGCGTCATTCTTACTGTATTGTACATCTCCGATTATCACCTTTATCTTGGTAATAACGGTTTCTCAACCGACGCGTGGTTTCACTTACCATGAGCGAACTCGGCGAGTTACAAATTACTATCCACTTTCATGATAATTTGTTGTATTCCACAATGATTTACTTGACTTCCTCCGACTTAAAGTCGGTTGAGTTTGAGTAACTACCTAGTGTGTAGTACTCTTTCGGTTATTTCCAACACTTGAGGTATATTCCATACCGATGTTTAATAATCGTGTTACTGTAGTCACTTATGCCAATCAAGTACCCTTTGATTGGTACGACCGTGCTTCTCTTATGCATCGGTTTTATCACACCATAAGTCTTGTTCTTCTATCACATTTAACATTTCCCAAACTTCCTAGCTATCTCACTCGATCATTACTGCACAAGAGCAATACCAAAACACTCAGTCCTACAGAGTGCAGAGGCGTAAACTCTTGACAGTCAATCTCTTATGCGATTGCAATAGGAATTCACACTGAGTTCCTTATCACATAGTACCGACCATTGGCTTATTGCCCAGTTGGTTTGTCATCACTTACCTTGTATGCCCATTGAGTTTCACTCATAACTAGTCTTATTTGCCACATTATTATTTAACAATACTTATGCAACGGTCGCTTACTGCGCACCGTGCGGTTACTTATTGTATAACATTAACTCGCACTGCATCCGCTATTATATTAGCTTCCGCAATTACATTGTGTTTTGCCACTTACTCGGCTGACTGCTGAATACTCTATTCTTCGAGTCTTTATGCTCCTTGAGCGTTGTTCATTACACATTTGGCATCCCACACCTATGGTGGTTGCTATTGACTTATCCCTCTTTCAGTCTCCACAACTGGTGCAACTCTTTTCGTAGTAACAACATGGTCAACTCTTAACACATTCCCTGAACTTAGTTCGCATAACTACCGCTGTTGCGGTCTCACATATCACAAGTTATCCCCACTCTTGAAGCAGTGGTTCATTATCCGCTTACTTATAAGCCTTATTGTCTCGAGCTCTACTCATTGTAGGCTGTTCACACACATTTACTTCTCCGTGCATATTACATGGTTTATAGGTTGTATTGGGCTCCATGACAAGGTCGTTGTTCCTTTCATGGGATGCCCCTTCAAGGATGTCAGACTTTGTCCTGACGACTTATGCTTAAACTGGGTGTTAGTTTCAGCCCTTGCGTTTTTGTCACGTATCTTGTTCAACCATTGCTGGCCCAAACACCCTTTAAGGATTGCTCCTGGGTATTGTTACTAGGTTATGCCATTTCATCTGGCTTGCACTCCTTGGTATGTTTAATTTACTACTTCACTCTGCGTTCTTTATTGGGTTAAATATCCTCTTTAGTGAAATTGATATCTCGGGAGTCTCATCCCGATCATTGCACATTAACATATCCATTGTAGGCATTAGCCTCACCATATGTAGGCTGGGTACTTACTCCAGCTATTATGTTCATCCTTCAGGATTCTTAAGACATGTGTGACATCTTTACTTACTAACCAGTGCACTTCGCACTTGTTCACCTTTAAACATTTCCTTAAAATGGATTCACTGATTCTTTTAGTCGTGTTGACTTTACTGGGTTCCTTTACTTCCACCATTCTTGGTAATTCATTCTCTTGCTTGACTTTTACTTCGGACCGTAGTATGGAGTCGACTACTTCCCGTGTTCCAGACTCCACTCGTATACATACATGGGGTATCTTACTAATACATTGCTACTTACCCGACTACCCCATACGAAGGTTTGTCAGGCCCACAAGCTCCTATCGGAGTGCAGTCGTCCCACATTACTGTTGGTACACTCGTAGTGTCCGTCACACGCCTAGGTGAAGTATTCTGTTGTCAACTCCTCTTATATTATCCTGTGATAATATGCATTCCATGCTTCCCGAACTTAATCAAGGGAAATGTATCCACTGTTGTATTATTATGAACTCAATCCATTCCTCGGGTTGTTACCCTTGGGTTTACCGGTTTCCATCCGGTTATTTAAAGTGACTGGATGTAACTTACCTACCATGTGGCACTGAGGCCCGGTGTAGGTCTTCTGTTTTGGTCTAAAAAGAAGAATTAAAATAGATTGGGTTTGGAAGAAAGTTTGGTTTTAAAAAAAGGTTTTGAAAATAAATTTAAGTTGAAAGAAAAATCCTCCTGGTTTTACAACGTTTCCTTGCCTTGACCGAGTCTAGCTTCCTGCTGACTGGTGTGTTTCCAAGTACTGAGGTCAGGCTATTAAGCCCTTCCACGGTTATGATAATCCCACTTAACTTCATGGTACTTTACTAAGTACCGGTAGTTGTTTAAAATTTTCCGTACAACCTTGTCATAGCAGCACTTGCCATGGCAAGTGCGCCATGCTAGCTGGTTATCGGTTCAATACACATTGGTTGCGGTATTGTTTTCATCCGCACTAATATCAGTGGCCTTACTGGCCCTTGCTTGATCTTACAGCCTTAACAACAATCTTCTGGGTACATCTTACTGTCTCCACATGTTAACCATTAACTAGGGTGTTTCCCATCCTAGGAGACCCCCTTTTTCTTAGTATTGTATCCTCCTCGTACTACGTCGTAATTCTTTGCTCGGTTGGTGTACCGTTAGTGTGTTAGTCAACATTGTAGTCCCGTATACGCTCGTCTCGGGTTCTACTACTTCACTTCTCCACTGTTGTACGGTTAGTGCTTGCAAGCTGGTTGTCCTCGACTGCTTCGCATGTCGACCCAGGTTGCCGGAAATTCTATTCCCTTATGCATAAAATTCCTCACTTTTTGCTACCTCATGCGGCAGACATTGTTAAAATGGAGACCGTCTTCGGGGTTCACATTTTCCGGAATCTACCGTATGACAGGTTCTCCGTGCTTTGAGGACACTTAATAACAGCCATATCGGGTATTCCCGAATAAGAGAGGACTTCCATCTCTCTGGCGTTCCTCCCAAGTTATAAAATAGGGTTTGTGGAGGGCGGAATGGATATTGTAGGTATCCAGTACACACTGTTGTTTCCTAACTAGCGTACTTCTCACGCTATCACTCAACCCTTAACCCCAAGTACTAAAATCCTAACTCGGTACTTCCTAAGCTCGGTAATTCAGTCATCAGAGCGATACTTCGCTCTGATACCACTTTTTGTAACACCCCAACTACAAACAACACACTCAATGTCGTATCGCAGCGGAAATCTCAACTCACAACATCACTTAACTCATTGGTGTTACACGCCGTTAGCCACCCACGTGGCTAACAAGGCTAACATACATACATTGTACCGGTCTGAGGGACTAAGCCCCCGAGCAACTACACCTAAATCCCGTTCCATGTCCAACAGTCATTACACACTTACAATACAACTGTACCGAGTAATTACCAACTAACGCCGATACATTTTCGGTCTTACTACACCTACCATACGTACACAATTTTCATGACTACCACATACAAACAACTACCCCGTCCTACTCTCGAACGGCTTTCAGTTCCTTGTACCTGAAACAGGAAAAGAAGAAAGGGTGGCCCCCCAGGGGCTCAGCACCTTTGCTGGTATGGTAATCCCGCAGCCCGCATGCTACCGGGCCACACACAACTAATTGTCGTCTTAGCATGCGGTTGATTTTATTTAAAACATGCACACATTACACACATACGTCATGCTTCAAAGTACACATCCGTTAATAGAACACAAACACAAGGTTAGCACACACAACATAACAACACATTTCACTTAATGACATACACAAACTTAATTCCATTCTTCTTAGAGAACATAAGCTTTACTTAGGGAGTGCCGGGGTGATATAAGCCCGAGCACAACATACATACATTTTCTTTACTTAGGTGTGGCGGCCTCATATAGGACCGATCACACCTTACACAATTTCCCCCTAGCTCCAATAATGATGAGGTAGGTAAGCCTTGGTTAAGCTTGTGGGTGGTTGTAATTCAAGGAGGAAAAACAACCGTAACATAATAAAGAGGGAGTCGAAGCGAACTTAGGCATCAACACCCTACCAACATTACACATAATTTCCCTCCTAGCCCGACGTGGAGGTCGGGTAGGTAAGCTTTGGCTAAGCTAGTGGGAGGTCGAACATCCAAGAAGGATATGCAACCCTAACATAACAGAATGGGAGTTAACTCACATATATACATCAACTCCCAAACAACACGCGCGACCGGAACGACCGGATTCCTCACCATACATAACATATACTTATTAGTTAGAGGTTCCTTTATGGAACTTATCACATACATACATCACATTGTGTTACTAACTCGGTTAGACACATAAGGGAAAATCACATCCCATTTCAACAACACGGATAACAGTATCCAATAACAACAACATACAGAACAAGTCACATACATCACACAAGTCACCACATACACTAACGCACGGATAGCCGTAGTTAGAACGTTCCCGTGGGTTGGGACGTTTATTCCGAATACCGATCTCTTATGTGAACCTAAGGTCGGTTAACTGTTATTTAACACATAATTAAGGTTAAGCGGTATCGGAATTAGTTACGCCACAATAATGAATTACTATAAACTCATTTCATGCTTTATCTTGCAAGGTGGCAAACACACAGAAAAACACATTGGCATACAAGCCGGTGTAAACCGGTAGGACACAGGTTGCAAGAAAACCATACCTGTCACCGAAGGTGCATTCTAATGTGCCATCACATGTTCCTTGTAAATCTTTGAACAACTGGTAACGTTATAACTATCTCCATTAACATCGGGGTAATATAACTATTTAACAACTAATGCACCCATGGTTAACCCCGTTAAGTGGTTTTATAACTCCACATTTTTAACTTGTTTAACTTTCACATTTTTATTACAATTCTTCACCACTCAATTGCCATTATAACTCACTTAACATATTCTTAATAACCTGATAACATCATCACTTATCAATCCCCATCATTGGTTATCATTTCCTAACCTTAAACAAGGTTTTTGGTCAAAATTACACTGTGTCCGAACTTGTGTCCGGACATCCAAGGTCGGACACAAGTCGAAGCAATTTCTAGGGAAAATTTCAAAGCGTCCGAACTTGTGTCCGGACATCTAAGGTCGGACACAAGTCGAACAGAAATCTGGAAAAAAATTTTTGACACGTCCGAACTTGTGTCCGGACGTCTAAGGTCGGACACAAGTCGAACGAGATTCTGGGAAAAATTTCTTTCAAGCGTCCGGACTTCGAAGGTCGGACAGAAGTCCGGACATAACTCAAACTCTGAAAAATTTTAACGCGACGGGGCATGTCCAAACTTCCAAGTCCGGACGGAAGTTCGGACGTGCCCAAAAATTCAGCTAACAGAGGCAAATTTCTATCTATATTTACACTTCCAAAAATCCATACTCACTCCTTGTTTCACAAGTGACAAACACCCATTCTTTTCCTTGAAATCCCAAGTCACCAAGCACCCTTATGCTATAGGTTTTGCACTCTCTTATCTTCATTATTCATCCACCATTTTCAAGGCCAACACTCCTCTCTACTCAACATTAAACATCCCAACTGAACACCTAAATTCTCCCATCCATTAAACCATCATCAAACACTCATTTTCCATTAAAATTTTGCCATAACCTCCCCATAAACCTTATACATCCAAACCATCAATTTTTTTTTATCCTTCTCATTCCTAATCTAGCCACACCCTTATAAGGTCCTAACAGCACATAACAAATCCCCAAATTCCATCAACAACAACATAATCACCACAAACTCAATAAACCACTCTATAAACACCAACCTCAAAACATTTGGCTCTTAAGGCCCTCAATTCAACCATTAATTCACAAACTTCTCCAAAACTAATTAAACACATTCCAACACAGATTTCAATCCACAATTTTGGGTTCATTAATTTGTTTACCCATCCCCAAACACTTAAACAATTTTAAACAAGGTTTAAGGTGGATTCCTTACCTTAATTTCACAAGTCTCCTTAATTCACCTCTTGCTCCTCATCTCTTAAAAATCGGTCAAGAGGGTATGGAGTTTCCAAACTCCATCCTAACATCCAAGAACACCAAACACACTCAATTAATTATCTAAACCCTTAGAAAACTCAATTAAATCAAAGGGCTTAGAACACAAGTTAGGGTTTACCTTTTTGAAGCTTTTAAGAGGGATTCTCTCCCTTGAATCAAGAAGGGGATTACTCCACCATTGAAGGATTAATTTGGAGCTCAGGAACAAGGAGAAAACAAGGTATCAAAAATGGTGAAATCGATTACATTACACCATGAAAAAGGAAAAATGACTTTTTCTTGGGAATTTTTACCTTAGATGGAAGAGGAGACTCCAAGCTTCACATTGGTGCCATTTTCTCCTCAAATGGGGAAAACCCATGGAGGTCAACTTCATCCTTTTGGAATTTTGAAAAGAGAGGATGACAGAGGAGGATGAGAGGAAGAAGAATATGTGATTTGTTTTTGATTTGGAGCTCAAATGGAGCTTGGGCATGGCATTGAAGTTGGAGTAGCCATTGGAGGAAGGGGAGAAAAATCGGTGGCTTTAGGAAGAAGAGGGAGCCGGCTGGGAAGAAAGAGGGAGATGAAAGAGAAAAGGAAAGAGAGAATGAGGGAGAGAGAGGGAGAGAAGGGTATAAGTGGTCCCTCTCTTTTTTTTTTGCTTTTGACTTAATTAATTTGTTCACTAGCCTTGTGTGAGTGGGCTGTCTACTTTAATAAAACCGGCCCACTACTGTAATCACGCTGGAGCGTTTTTCGTCTTCTAACAGGAAACGCTCGTTTATTCACCCGGTTTAGCACTATTCACTAACCGGGACCGTTTTCCGGAATTTCCTCATTCCTTTAATTTTGATGGTTATTTAACTCCCATTAATATTTAATTATTTTTATATAATCGACTGTGATTTATACGGGGTCATTTAACTGTTTAAAGTCACGTTTTCGGATTTTCTCGAAAAACGCGCTTTAAGACTCCGTTAGCGTTTTAACGCATTGTTTGGATCCGTTTTCTTCCAGAATTTTTTTCCCACATGTTCTTAATGTGTAATTAGGGTATAAAAATATATTTATAACTCTAATGAAGGTTATGTACCACCTAAAATAATTAAATACGTATTTTCACATTTTGGGACTTTTACGCATTTCCCTTTTCTTTTTGGTTTTCCTTTCTTCACCAATGTTCTTAAGGACTTAATTAGCCTTAGAAAATTATAATTACATAATTAATTAACACATTAAGGTTTGGGGTATTTCAGTGACTTTAAGTGGTCAAACGAACCCGTAAAAATTATAAACTATTAAATAACAATAATTAAGCATTAATGGAAGCTTAATAACCAACTAAATTAAAGAAACAAGAAAATCCCGAGGAACGGGCCCGGTTAGTATATAGAACCGAAACCGGGTAAAATAACGAGCGTTTTCTGCAAAAGACGAAAAACGCTCCAGCTAGTAGTAATATAGGGGGCCGGTTTTTAGGAGTTAAATAACCCCCTCACACACTCACATACTAGCTAGTTAATTAAGAGGCAAAAGCAAAAAGTAAAAAGTGCCTCACATACCCTCTCTCCTCTCTCTCATTCCTTTCTTCCCCACCGTACTCTCTCTCTCTCCTCCTCCTTGTGCTGGCAATTTGGAGCTCCCCGCAACAACAATGGCAGCCCTCTCTTCTTCTCCATGCTCTATCTCCATGTAAGCTCCAAATGTAAAAATAATTACATATTCTTACTCCTCATCATCCTCTACACTTCTCTCTTTTCAAAATCCAAAAATGAGGAAGTTCATCTCCATGGGTTTTCCCCATTCAAAGAGAAAATAGCATCAATGGGTAGCTTGGAGTCTCCTCTCTCCACTAAGGTAAAAATCTACATGAAAAACTCATGTTTTCTTCATCTTCCTTCATAGCCGCCGTTTTTGCCCTATGTAACACTCCATTTTTCTCTCTCTTTGTGAGCTTCAATTCAACCTTGCAATGGTGGTGGAATCACCTTGATGAACCAATGGCTAAAACCCCTCCTAAACCACTCCAAGGTAAACCCTAGAAATTGTGTTTTAAACGTTTCAATGAACTAGCATTAATCTAAGGGTTAGTATGTTAATTACATTTATTTTGTGTTCATTGGGTGATGGGAATGGAGTTCAACAACTCCATTCCCCATGGGACCGATTTATGCAAGAAAGAGAGAAGAAGGAGAAATGGAGAAGAAAGAAGGAATTAAGAGCTTAAGGTAAGAGCTCCTTCTATGCTAAATTTTAATGCATTAGAGTAATTGGAATGGGTAAACTACTTAAAGAACCCAAAATCTTGTATTAGTATTGAAGTTTATGAAGTTTGAGTATTTATGAGCTAGTGTTTGAATTGTAGGCCTTGGAGCCAAAAAGATTGTGTATGTGTATTAGTATGGTTATTTGAGGAAGTATTGGTGAATGTATATTGTATTGATTGCTGGTAGGACCCTTGTAAGGGTGTGGCTAGAATAGGCATGAATTTGGTGAGAATGAGTATGTGTGGCTAAGTAAGAAAAGTAGGTGAACTATGGAAAAATTTTGGTAGGAATTGTGCATTTATGGATGACTTGGTGAATGGGAGAACCAAGGTGTGTATTGGGATGAGTAGAGAAGTTTAGTGACCATGGAGTGGTAATTGTGGGATGAGGATAAAGTGTGTAAAAATCTGTAGCATGAGGTATTAGGATGCATTGGAGAAACTAGGAGGAACTAAGTGTATTTGGAGAGCTTAAGGTGAGTAGTAAACCACCTTGTAATAGATTAGGAGAGGAGCTAGATAATGGGGAGGATTAGAGTGGAAGATAATGTAATGAGGATATTAGTGATGGTATTGGTGATAGGAGTGTTGAATGGTAAAGGTTAGAGTAAAAATCTGTAGCATAAGAACAAAAGCTGCTATGTGTGCAGGAACGAAAAGGGAGGAAAATTGTGTAAATCCATATGAGAATGGGAAATGAATTTAGTAATGAGTTGGTGAATGAATTAAGGTATTTTAGGGAGACTAAATGGTACTAAAACATGTGAGGTTACATGTAGGAAGATTGGGGAAGAAATGGGTAAGAAAAGAAGTCAAAAACAAAATCTGTAGGCAAGTTCTGGACTGGACCGACCCAGAGGTTGGGTCGGTCGGTGGGTCGGTCAGAGCATAGATGATGGAACATAAAGTTTCTGGAATGGACCGACCCAGAGGTGTATGGGTTGGTCGGAACAGTCCTGGGTCGGGACAATTTTAGAGGACGGAAAACTTACTGGAATGGACCGACCCAACCACTTGGGTCGGTCGGTGGGTCGGTCGGCCCTAACTTATAAAAAAAATATATAGATATGTACATATATAAGGGACTTTAGTAATACACCATTAATGTAACCCTAATGGTAAGAAAGTAAGTGTACGAGTAAGAAAACAAGTATGAGAAGTAATTAAGAAAGTTGAGAGTATAAGAACATTAAGTTAAACCGAAGTAACGGGATAACGGGGTAAGTACGGGAGTAGTAGCTATGAATGTATTGTAATGCTTAGTATTAATGGAACCATTTGGCATGTAGCCGGAGGTTCGAGTATAAGACTTGAGAAGCGAGAGTGAACCAAAGGAACGCGAGGACACCCGGTGATGTAAATCCCGGTGAAATGTATGATTTCTTCATGCTCTGTATCCTAACCTGGTTACCCCGATTTGTGTGCTTATTTGATCACCTAAATAAGATAAATGCATGAATCGGACTATACTGCACTTACTTGTGCTTGCTTTAGGTTGTTCTTGATATGTTTGTCTTGAACAATTAGTTTGTATAATTCATGAAATGTATGGATGAAAATAAATGTGTATGTACTCGTAGTGTACTTATGTATTGTATCGTACTTGTATGTATGTGTATGGAGTATTGAATTACTGTGTGGCTTGTATATGAATGACTTCTACTAATTCCTAACCACCTAACTTCTAACGTTAGTGTTGAGTGAAACAGTACATCAATCCTAGTATCCTTCGATCTGATCTTAATGAAACAGTACGCTTATCCTAGCATGACCCGATCTGATCTTCTATCCTACATTACCTGGTCTCGATCTCAGAGTCTCACAAGAGTAGAGAGGGAGAGAAAGAGAGCTTCTGTTGGAATCGAATGTAAGTTTGACTGCCAAATGTTACGTGTCTTGTTAATAGTAAAAAATGTAAAAAGAATGGAAATTTTATTTCTCCTTTTGGCAACATGATCTTTGACAAACTATGTGACACAAAATTTTCATCTTAAAGCAGGCTACAAATTGTAACTCCGAATGTTATCCTGAATGAAAGGAGAAAAACTTTACTCTCCTTTTTACAAACCTGTTATCATTCCCACTGATTTGCTGGGATCAAGCCTGGGGTGAACCTCTTCCTCTTGTCGCCCTCGAGGTGCATTCTGGGTACTACCCTGTTGGCCGCCGTATTGCCTTTGTGCTCCGGCTACCTGCTTTCCTTTCTTCTTATTTTCTTCGATGATTCGAAGTTCTTTGGCCAAGGTAGCACAGTTTACAGTCCGGTGGCTGCGGTTCCCGTGGTACTCGCAGAATGCAACCGGAATTTCCCCCTGCGGCGGCTTTCTAGGCTGGGGAAGGTACCCTTCTCTTACTGCAGCGGCATACTTCCCTGGGTCAATGTAGACAATGGTTCTTGCCCCCTGGTGTTGTGCCCCCTGAGAGGAAGATCCGGCGGTAGACTTGCCATAATATGGCTTGTACCTTGACCCTCCCCTTCCGGCATTTCCTCCATGCCCCTCCTTCTTTTCCGGCACCCCTGCGGTTTTGAAGTTGTCCGCTAGCTCTTTAGCCTTGTTTTCCGCTATCTCAGATTTCAAAAAAATCATGGATCATTTCAGCTAATTCTCCATGAGTTTTCGGTGCCTTCGTTGCGATCTTTCCAGCAAGTCGAGGCTGAGCTAGGCCGTTACCAAAGGCCTTAATCAAGATTTTCTCGTCGATATCATCAATTTCCGTAACCTTCTTATGGAAGCGCTCATTGTACTCCTTCACGGTCTCTCCTTTTTGCTGCTTAACGTCCATCAATTCTATTGTTTCTTTTTTAACCCTCTTACTCGCAGCGAAGTATCACTGGAAATCCTCGGTCAGCTGCTTGACGCTCGTGATGGACAGTGGCGGTCTCGTGGAGATCCATCCCAACGCTCTCTTCGAAAGCGTTCCGGGGAACAAATTGCAGAGGGCGAGGGAGCTGATCCCCTGAGTGTTCATGGCAAACATGAACTTCTTAATATGTTGGGCGGGATCTCCAGTCCCATCATATTTCTCAATTGCCGGGGCGACGAAGTGCGGCGGGAGTTTTGCTTTTCTTATCCGCTCTGAGAAGGGGTACAAGCTCATGTCTATCTCGTCATCTTCTTCCATCTCTTCTTCGCTAATGATTGAATTGCGCTTCCTATCCTTGCTTTCCTAGCCGTTACTGCCTCTGGAATCTCTGTTTCTCAGCTGTTCAATGGCCTCAGTCATTTCATCCCATTTTCTCTGATACTCCTCGTCCCTTTGCATTAATTCCTGTTGCAAAGTCTCATTTCCCTCTACAATTTTTTCGTCGATGGATCTGACTAGCCCCTTTAGCATGTCCTCGAGATCTTTTTTGGAGATGGCTTCTGGCATCTCCGAACTCATTCCTTCTTCAGAGCGATTGTTATCTTCGGTAGCATTCTTTGGTGTTTTCTTTGATCTTGGAGACATATTTCGTGTTTCGATCCTGCAAAAAATTTCATTAGTTATTTCAGGACTTTCGCTATAAATCGTCGCAGATTACTTCCCTGTTTCTAGGTGGTCTCATGGTTGCTTCTTGCTGTTCATTTCCCACAGACGGTGCCAAATGAAACAGTACATCAATCCTAGTATCCTTCGATCTGATCTTAATGAAACAGTACGCTTATCCTAGCATGACCCGATCTGATCTTCTATCCTACATTACCTGGTCTCGATCTCAGAGTCTCACAAGAGTAGAGAGGGAGAGAAAGAGAGCTTCTATTGGAATCGAATGTAAGTTTGAATGCCAAATGTTACGTGTCTTATTCCATGGGGGTACCCCCTATTTATAGTATTTTGGGCCTAGTTTTTATGGTGCCAGCCTGTATTTTACATGTATAAGTACGGTTCTACCCTCTCCTAGTATGTTTGACTGACCACAGACGGTTGGTCGTACAATACTTTGCTTTGCCTAAGTCCTATCCCCATCCGGCTGGAAACGGCCGGATGCCCTATGTGTTTCTACTTCCATCCGGCTAAAGCAGTCGGATGCTCTACGTATCCTGTTTTGGCTTGGAACCATTTCTTCCCTTCTCATTGAGTAAATTGGAATGAGTAGAAGTCCGATATAGTTTCGGCCACGCGTGAGGATGAGGAGACACAAGAGGTTGGATCCGATTCCTGGTTCTTTAACTGGTCCACGGCCCAAACCCCTTAAATGGGTAGCATCCTGGATTGGCAAACCAAGTAAACCCCGGTGGTGGGACAGAGTAGTCCCCGGGCCGGAGGTCCCGACGACTTAACTTGAGTAAGTAGTAAGTATTGTATGAGTAATGGTCTTGGCTGGTGTAAGTCATTGACCCCGAGTAAAAGATAATCTCCACCTGATTAACCCGGGTGGACCAATGAAGCTAACAAGTACGGTGTATTGAGTATGTATGGTGTATGTAATGTGTATGTGTATTTCGGAGTAAGGTAAGTATGTATTGGATGGCTTATATTGTAATCCTTGTATGTAATGAAGTGTATTAATGTATTCTTTGCGTAAAGTCTTGTAGTATTGTGTATAAGAGCATGTATGCATGTATGTTTGAATAAAATGAATTGCATGTATTCGACCAAGTAGTCGGCGTACCCTCGCTAGTACGCGGGGTATGCGGAAGTCATATTCAGCGTAAGCTGACCCCCTAGGGGGAACGTTTTTAGTGTGCAGGTACCCGAAGCGGTTATGGTCGCAGTAAGAGACCGGCAGCTATGGTTAGACAGTTAGGAATGAATTGTAGACCGTAGTGAATTGTATACGGCTTGTAGCCTTTGAAGTATAAGTGTACCCAACGGTACACCCCTTTGTATTTAGAAAGTAAGTAGCTTGTGAGGAACGGGTAATCGGTAGACTCTTAATGAGTATGTATGAATTTGGAGGGATTATTATTAGAATTTGGATCTTAGTAAACTCGGTATGTTGTATTGAAATTATGGAGTATTGTATTGAATGGAGTATTGTAGTACTTGGTAGGTGATGTGAGTATGTATTGTAATTGTGTAGTACTCGGATATTCCGGTCCATCAGACCGATACTGTATGTAGTAGTAAGCCTTGTTAGTCACGTGGGTGGCTAGCGGCATTGTATCACCCACTGTGGAGTAAGTATGTATCCGCTGCGAAGGTATGTAAGTATGTATGGATTGGATGGTAATGACAGTATTAGCGGTAAGGGTGTTACAACGATGTAGTTCCTAGAGGAGAATCAGTACTTAGTAACCCCGACAAAATGCGTGGAAACATGAGCGAGGATCAAGACATAAGTAAATAACGAGGTGTTCCCTCAGAAAGAGGAACACCCTGATAAGTGACAGTACTGTCAAAACAACCAGGAAACTGCCGGATGGTCAGTTATCCAAAACAAGAGAACATCGAAGGAGTCCCGAGGACTACCAATCACATTGAGATTAAGAGAAAGTACCATTACTAATGTGCACAGTACCGATAGCCCATCTTGCATGGCGCACTTGCCATAGCAAGTGTTACCACGATTAAGCTATACGCGAAGCCATCAAGGCAAGATAGTAGAGCACTATAGTAATGATGCATATTAATACCGGATTGTAAATCCATAATAACGGGAGAATGAGACCTTGGAAAGGCCTAACGGCCTGACCATGATGCGATGAGTCGACACACCAGTCAGTAGGGAGCTGAACTTGGACAGAATACTAAATGATGTATATATCAGCAACGGTAAAACCTGCTACTAGAACAACCGATAGTACGGGTAAGAGCACCAATTCCGAACCCCGAAGAGAAGAACCTAAGAGATCGCTCAATAATCCTAGCAAAGCACTACGTAAGTAATAACATACAAGGAATGTATTACGAGATACAATGGAGACTGTTGACACAACGACTTCCAACAAAAACAGGATGGAATTCCCGGGATGACCACTAAGAATACCAGTAACAAACATTCTTCATTGAAGATGTTGGTAAACCCCGGAAACAGGGATAAAGGAAATGAACTTAAGCTATAACCAACTAAGGATTAAAGACATACAATCCCGACAGAGGGAAGCTCAGAGGACTACACCACGGTGTGGCATAGACGAGCAGAACAAAACTCAAAAATGACAGTTAGCATCGTTTGCCTAACTCATTAACACCCAAGTATGATTAATCAACAACGGGTGGCGTAGTCAACGAGAGTTGAACGAAGCGTTGAGATGGAAGCACATGATAACCTGGATAAATATCCAACTTAGACACCACAAGGCAGATGCCTAAATACGAAACAAACCTTAATCGCTAAAAGACTTAAGTCCTTAAAAGCGGAAATATTGTTAGAGACACTAAGTAACCTCAGATCACCTGAATAAACTTCCATAGTAGGAAGTAGGATGCGACAACTTACCATGAAACCCGATACTACATTTAATATGTAACCTAATGGTGGATAGTATTCAAGGAACCAGAAACTCATGAGGACAACCTAGAGTTGAGTAAGAGTACAAGAAGTGACCCGAGCACCGGCTCTCACTCAATGACATTAAACACTAAGAGCCAACGAGGCAAGGATGTTAACCACATCAGAGCTCGAGGCGCAGAAAAGTATAAGGGAACTTATTTAAGCCATGAACGAACTACAATTCGTAGATATGAACGGTTACAAAACCTATAACTTAGATTATGGAAAAATTGCCAGGAAAGGGCACCAATGAGAAAATTGAGATAATACTATTGATAGGGGCGGAGAACAAACCATTCCTTTTAGGGTCGGGATACCTCTCCTTGTTATGGGGCCATGAGTGGGAATAAACCCCTCAAAAAGGGCTTTCACTTATTAGAGATATAATACGCTTTTGTTAGAGAATGGAAACTGTAAATCTTGAGATTTCCTTGGAATGTACGAGATACACGTGAGTAATAAGGAAGGCTGTATAGACCGATCTCATATCCAACACCTGGGATTAGGAATCAATAATCGTCAGTGATAAACACTGTGAGTGCACAATACGGCACGTCACGTGACCAACGCTCATAAGAGCTTGTGACTCGGTGGATGAATTCTTCGGTAACCAATTAAATCACTTGGTAAATAACATCATAAATGATGGAGGTATGTGAGAGAGATTAACCTACTTACGAAACCGAAATGAAGCAAAAGCCTTTCATATTAAGAGATAACAATTTTACAACTCGGTAAGACAACTGCCATACACCCAAAATTAGAGAACTCCTAGTGTGTTTACACTAGAACGGGATTGAGTATAAGATAATATGTTAGGATAAATGATTAAGTAGTTGCACCATCAATGGGCAACAGAGTAAAGGCAAATTACCACGGTGATAGAGGTCGTGATGACAATACCTATATAAGTGGATTAAGTCATGGTGCGCAGTAGAGCGACCATCATATATAAACCATCAAGTATTAAGACGGAGACAATTAGATCTATGAGCTATGACCGATATAAATAAGGGAATAAGATGGTAGACGAACTGTGCATTGACGCCAGTAGTCTAGACCATGTGAGGTAAGATTTCATAGGAAGCACTCTGCCATTCCTTAAGGAACTGGAAGTGCATTCCTAGTAGAACAAACATGAGAAACAAGATAGTAGGCTCTGTGGAAAGAGGCCTCCGCTACTAAGAGATCGAGTCAGTACGGAATACAGAAAGGAGCTAGACCATGCCACATCTAAGAACACGGTATATGAATTTCCCTTGATTAAGTTCAAGAAGAACACTAAGTGTTATTATTGAACGATGAAAGAGGAGATCGACAACAGAATACTTCATAATTAGCAATAGCTAAACGTGTGACGGACACTACGAGTATATTAAATGAGAGGTGGGACGAGTACACTCCACAGGAGCTTGCAGACCTGGCAGACTCATTTATGAGTTAGTCGGGTAAGTAGTAATGTATCAGTAAGGTACCCCATGCATGTAAACAAGTGGTGTAAGGAACACGGGAAGTAGTTGACTCCGCACCACAGTCAACGATGCAAGATCAGACAAGAGCAGCTACTACCACAAACAATTGAAGAGAAGGAACTCAGTTGAACCAACGACATAAAGGAATCATAGAACAAATAATTAAGAATTATGAAGTGCGAAGAGCACGGATTATTAAGTGCAGACATAGGACATGTCTTAAGAAGTTAAAGATAAAACGGTAAAGCGCAATAAGCACTAAACAGTAGTTTCAGATTAAGAATCATTCTCAGACCAAAGGTCAGTTGGAAAGAACAATTTAGACACTTGAGAGAGCACTAAGAGCATGAATGTTAAATCTTCAGAGAAAATGAGCTATATAAACTACAACTCATCAAGGTCGTGTATATATATAAAGATAAAACGTGTCCATTGAGAGACCTTTAGTACTAAATTATAAGCATGTGGAGAGGATATACAATACTATAAAAAGGTGGAAAGGTAAACTAAGCCTAGGTTATCAGAGTCGTTCTGGCAGCGGAAGCTAGCAGACCAGTACCTTAAAAGTTTCATATATCTAATGAACGGGAAAGGAATGATGTACTGCACATCTTCCAGTTGGATAAAAATATGGCTTACCAACCGAATACTTTAGAACCGTTAAGGTTAAACCCAACACGTTAGAGAGACTAGTATAAATACCAATAAGAATCCTAGATACAGAGACTAAGCCATTAACACGGTTAAGACCCTATGATCAGATCATAAGGTGAGATGGATGACATGGAAGCTGGAATGCTTAGTGAGAATTAGACATCTTGAACCTATGTTCAAGGATGATATAATGTTGATTACGTGGGCGTAATCCAGTTTAAGGGGGGTAGAGCGAAAAACCGCTTAGTGTATGTTTATGTACTGAGTACGTAAACTACGGTGTGCATAGCACAAAAGAATTTGAGAATTTGTTGTACTTAAACATGTTGAGATTAATTATGGTTATTGCGCACAAAAGACGCGAATACCATACGTATTAAGTACTTATCTTGTTAACTCCGGTGTGAGTACAAGTTAGAGAGAAGATTAAAGATACTTAAGGAATATATGAGATATGAGTCGGTATGAAACTACATGTGAGATAAGAATAAGATAACACTATGAGATATTATTTGATATGAGTATGAGGCAGGAAATAGTAATGCTATGAGGTATAAGATGGTAAGAACTGGTATGAAACCGATATAGAACTTAGTTGGAGTTAAATTCCTGAGGTAATTACTAAGAGATGAGGTGGGAATGTTTGATGGACTGAGTCCACACCTTGGAGATGTATTGATTATGACTAGAATGACTACAAAGATAGAAAATTGGAAATGAGTGAATTATTTGATGTTTGAAAATGACGTGGGAGGTGAAACTTGATTTTCTAGGGCTCAAGGGAAGCCAAACACAAATTGGGGTGGAAGGATAGTTCAATACTGATGCTGATCACATCAGGGTTGGATGATTCCTGAAACTTCCTACCAGTGGTCACAATTAAACCACGCTAAGGATAGAGTCATTAGAATAAAACGAAATTGGAGTTGATTGTATTTTCAAATAGAGGGAATTATCCCTCACTTGACCTCGTAAAAAGGATTTCCTTTTTACTGAGTCTCGCCCATGAAGCTGAGGATGCTTGAGCCTTCGTCTTCTGACCGGTGACATGGAGAGGATGCAACAAAGGGAATTTTGAGTGCTATACATGCTTATGCATGTTTGTGATATTTTAGTATAAGTATATGACAAACCTAATGATTTAATAAGTTTAAATACACATAAGCATGATCTATATGATCTACGGAATGAGATAAACCGTGTAATCTAATAAAATAAGATGCATGGGAACTTTACGGACAAAGTTCATTTAAGGGGGTAGACTGAAATACCCCAAACCTAAGTATGAAAAGCAAACATCAATTTATGATGTAATAAGGCTAAAACATGCCTTAGAAACATTGGTAGACAATCTAAACCAAAGAAAATACAAGGAAACGCCACAAGAGCAATTTAAGCAAAAACATGCTCTAAGCTTGGAGTAACTTTGATTAGCACCCTAAATATAATTCTAAGACCTTATTAACATGATAATGAACATGTTAAATCAATTACCAAAGAAAACCAAGCTCAAAAACAAGCTTAAACACAAATTGTGCTTTAAGGACTCTTAAAGCACATTTTTGAAAAATTGTCTTAGAAATGGGTTGTGAGTGAATAAATGCCCATTATTACACCTTAATCAACATGTGTACTAATTATTATCACATTAGGAAGCCTAAATCAATGGGAAACCAAAAATTTCACAAATTTGTGCACTAATTATGAATAGTACCCAAATAGTGCCCAAAATAAGTCAAATGACTTTCTTAAGTGGTCAATGATCAAATAACACCTAAATATCTCAGTAAATGATAGGGGGGGCGGTTTTTGATAGGGTGAGTCATCACCAAGTCCAGCACATTAGGAAAGAAAGGGGAAAGAAGGAAAAAATGACTATTCACCTTTTTAAAAGCAAATATCTTCTAATACCTCTTCTCTCCCCTCTCTTCTTTAATTCTTCCACTCCCCACCGTATTCTCCTTCTTCCTTCTGCTCCAAAACCTTGAGTTGCTGCCTCCATTCATACTCCACCTTGTCTTGCTCACCAAATGCCCATTTTTGCTCAAATCAAAATCTAAGCATAGATTTCTCTTAGTTGGAGCAAGCCCTTTTGTTCTATCTTTTCAAAACTGTAAAAGATAAATTTTGGTGCCATGGGAAAACTCCATTGAAGGGGGAAAATCAAGTTTGAAGAGCTCTTTTGCTTCATCATTCATTCAAGGTAAGGAAAGTGAAAGAAAAATCAACTTTCCTTCCATTTTTCTTAATGTCCGAAAATTGCCTCTCATGGAGTCTTGTTTTCTCCTTGAACTAGCTTTGTTCAATCTCCAAAGACTAGAAGAAGTCTTGCCTTGCTTCATTATCAAATCCCATTCCAAATTTCAAAGTAAACATCAATTTAGTGCATTAAGCAATTCTTGTAAACCGAGGAAATGATTCCTTAAGTTAAGGTGCAATATTTAGCACTTATTACATTGTTTGAATTTGGATTAGAACATTGGCGAGATAATTAAAGTTCTTGGCCGATTTTCCATCAAAAAACCAAAGGAGGAAAGTGAGAGAAAAGCTTGAAAGCAAGGTAAATGTCTTACCTCAAGGTGGTTTATTGTTTAAGGGGTGGTATTTGATAAGTACTAAATGTTGCTTAAATCTTACATTAGGTAATGGGGTATATAACCTTTGAAAAAGAATTTAAACAAGCTTGTGAACTTGTGACTAAGGAGCCAATGGAAATGAGTTAGTAAGATAAGCATAAGGTGGATTATAAGAACATTTATGTTGCTATGGGAGCATTTATGTGTGTATTTGCAGGTTGAAAGCTTTTTATGTGGGAATTCAGTGTTTAAGTTTAAGTCATTTAAGGGCCTAAGAACCATGTCATTTAAGAGCCTTAGTGCTATGCAATTTAAGATTATTGCACCATATTGAGTTTGTTATGAATGGTTTGATTTGGGTGAGAAATATCATGAGAAAGGGGTTTGATGAGTGTGAGATGATTGAATGAGAAAAACTATGTATTTGGGTGTGATAATATACTAGAGAGGCTATGGCAAAATTTAAGTATAAACCAAGTGCGTTTAGTGGCTGTTGTGAGTTTTTATGACCTAGGTTGTACTAGGAGTTATTAAGAGTTTAATTGGTGGAAGTGAAGGAATTAAGGTGACCTTGAGATTTAGGATGACCTAGTGCTTATTAGGAGGAGTTTGAGGTTGAATGGGTGGACAAAAACACCATGATTGAGATATAAGGTATGTATTGGATGGAGCAAATTTTTAGGAGAATGTTGTAAAAATGTTTTGAGAGGTTTAGATGTGAACTAGTGAGCATAACCTTGATGGTAATGAGAGGACTTGGATGTTGAAGATGAAAGTGTTTAAGAGGAACCTAGAGTGGTCAAGATGAAGGAGAAAAGATGTAAGTGTTAAGAGAATGATTAGTAATGCATATATATATATATAATATATATATATATATATATATATATATATATATATAGATATATTATATATATGTCAAGTTGGGAATGATGAGAAGAAAGTGTAAAGGACGGAAATTATGCATGGAGATGCAATATGACGTTGAGAACTTTAAGTAGCTTGGGTAAAAGAGATAAGGGTAAATAATGATGCTTGAAGAGTAGTTAAGAAGGTTGAGAGGAAACACTTTGGTTAGTTGAGGTTTTAGGAAAAATCTAATGTTGGAATGTAGGAAACTAAGTGATAAGTGTTAAGAATTTTGTAAGAGTTTGAGTAAACGATCAAGGAATTGAGTATGAGTTTGGTGGATGAATTAGGAGGTTTTTAAAGTGTTAAAATGAGGGTGAAACATGTCATAACACATGTGAAATACCCCTAACCTTTATATAATTAAATAATGAGAAATAAACATTATTTCGGGGATTATGAAACCCTAAGGAAGTATATAAACACTTAGGCGTTAAAACGCACCAAAACTCCTTAAGGTCAAAAACGAGCGTGAAGCCGGACCTTAAGCTAACCAAGGTATATAAACTATAAAACTAATACCAAGTCAACTAAGAATCATTATATGACCTTTAAAACACAAGTCCTCAGTTAGAACAGAGTAGAAATGTAAAATGCCCGGGAGAGTCAACACACCTCCCTTAAGGCCCGAAAGTCCCGGAAATACTTTATAAGATGAAATAAAGCATTACATTTCATTACAAATGCACCATAACACTTTAATAAACATATAAGATGAATTCCTCGTGCTAAATTCCCAGTTAAATACAAAGTACTTGGAGGTTCCCGTTGGGGGAACCATAAACCCCTAGGAATGTCCGGAGAGGTACCGAAGTGGCACAAACTCCTATATAATTCATTCTTAGAGTTCCTATCATCAGTATTCATCATTCTAAAGAGAATTTCGAGATACTTTCAAAAAATACACAAAGTGCTCGGGGGAATTTCTTAACGCTCCTATTTTGCTCGGGAGTGTTCCGGTAGCCCGGAAATTGTGTCATGAGTTGATATAACCCCATATAACTCAATGTAACCCTTAATATATTATTATTGACCATAAACAATGTTTATAAACACTTGGAACTCATAGCGACTACTTATTTTCAGAATATCCTTAAAGCACAAAAATGCACCTTCGGTGCCATAAAAAACGCGTTCTACGCTATTACCTTGAAGTTTTTGAGGAGCCACGAAGTGGGAATCTTAAATGTAATGAATTTGATATCTAAATCAATCAAATCCAGTGCTAAACTCATAGCACAATTAGGGCCTATTTTATGATCAAAAAGTAGTATAAAATCAGCATTTTACCTTAGAAACTTTCATCTTTTACCTTAGTATAAATGTACCAATTAAATGTTGTGACTTATAACATGTTACAATATGGTCTTAATATAATATAGTGTGACAGGAACCAAGTTAAAAATCAGTTCCATATGGCTGCTATTGTGGGCGTCTTTTAGGGTATATTTGACTAGATTTTACTTAATAAAATTGTCTTATGGAATGGTGACTCACCTTGCACATGCCATGTGATAATGTGTCAAATAATCCCAGTCAAATGAAGCTCTTATTACCGAAATCCTGCAAGAAATTGAGAAGGGATTAGTCTTTGAAAAATCATGGGAATTAAAATACCTAAAGAACAAATCTAGATCTTGCTTTATACTTTGCAATTAAACAAATGAATCCACCCATTCCTTACCAAAGGCAGCTGATAATCATCAAGGAGGAATCAGTATTATATGTTGTTTATCTAGTCAAATGGAGACACCACCTATTTAGCATGTTCTCTTGTCTAGCATATACAAAAATCAATTACCTAGCTACAACACTAATTGCCGAAAGACTACAAGAAATTAAGGGCTGCCTACATACTTCAATTGCCGAAAATCTGCATGAAATAAGACAAGTTAGCATGGTATTCAACTTAGAAAAAAATCAAAAGAAACATGTACCTACCTTAGCTCTTGTCCTCTTGTTCAAATTGACAATCAAGTCTTCCTTTCCCCTTGCCAATCTAGCCAAAAGTTTGCCTAATTGAGAGACTTTTGGGAGCCAAATGTTGAAGTCAAAATAATCAAAACAAGTCATAAAATAATGCCTTGGAATATAACAATTATTTCCATTTGATTCATTCTCTTATCTTTCCTTCATACCCTACGTGACCAAGCTTTTCTTCCTTGCCCTCATTCAGCCGATTGTGTAAGTCTCATTCTCCTCTCTTTTCTTTCTTCCTTAGCTAGTTATTCTTGTGAGCTTCAAAGGTTCATTAATGATGTATTAAGTTCTAACACCATTTTATGTAATTTTCCTAGTTAAATCTACTAAGTCTTGAAGCACAATCATCCTAGCAACTCTTGCAATTTTTGCCAAGCATTAGTACTCCAAGAAGTCACCTTGATTCAACAACAACACAAGGAACAACAAGATCAAGTTAAGGTATATTTTCATGTTTGAAAATCCTAGTGATTTCCTAAGTTAATGTCCGAAAATTTACAGCTTCTAAATCAATGTTCTCTTCATCATTTCCTGAAGGAAACTTGGATCTACAATCATCCCAAGGTGTACCGAAAATTCCTTGAAAATACCTAAGGTAAACTCTTGTAAAACTACTCCAAATCTTACTTATAAATCCTTGTTAGAAGTCTAACACATGGATCTCCTAAATCTACATATGAGGCCGAATACTCTTCATCAAAATAGCATTGGAAGAGCTTGGAATTCAAGGAGAAATCAAGTACAAGAATCATCTTGATTTAAGGAGTAAGTTCCATAATTAAATTTATTAAGTTTAAGTTTGATTTAAGCTTCAAACTTTAGTATAAAAATTATGTACAACCCTTAGTAATATTAAAGCCGAAAACTATAGGTTATGATACCAAGAAAATAATTTATAACATATAAGGTAAGATTATTACCTTAAGGTATAAATTTGTGTCACAAAAATTAATTAGGATGCATATATGTTAAGGCCGAGTTATCTAGGGATTAAATGTTCTATTTTGAGTTTATAATCATTCTAAGTCATTAGCATAATTTTTAGAAGTGTTATATGGTTTATATACATTTATATATACTTATTATAAGGTTTAAATCAGGTTTTAAAACTATATGGTAAAGGAATATTAAAACCGAGAGCAAAGTATTTTATTTGGTGATTTTTGAAGTATATAAGTATTTTAGCTTATATTATAAATTTTGGGAACATTAAAAATAGCTACAAGTATTTAAATGGCTAGTTTATTAATTTATGTGGCTAAAATGTAAATTTTGAAAAGATTAGTGTATTAATAATAAATGCCGAGAGTTAAGGAGTATATTGGTATAATTATGATATAATATAAGGTAGGAATTGATATTATGAATTTTGGTTAAATTAAACAAGTGTTTAAAGTGTTAAAATAACATTTTATAAAGTTTTGGGGCTATTTTGTAATTTGTGGAAAATATGGAGTATAACCGAGATTATATATGAATTTCTGGGTATATTAAAGTATTAATTATGAAATTAAGTCTTGGTCAAAGTGTTGACCAAAAACTTTGGGTTAAAATGATTTATGACATAAAATATTAAGTTTATAAAAGTTTGGGGTGAATATGTAAATTATAAAAGTTTAAATGGAAAACCGAATTTCAAATAGGGCGAAATGATAATTTATGAAAAGATAAGGTCATTTCGGTATTTTAAGAAATTAAATATTAAAACTATAGTTTATGTTAATATGTAACTTATATAAAGTTTTGGGGTTAAAATTTAATGGGAAAATTAAGGTTAAAACCGAAAGTTATAAGAATATTTAGCAATTTATAAAAGTTGGTATGTTTAAATTGTAATTACCGAAAATATATGTGGTCATTTGGTAATTTACAAAAGTTAATATGTTCAAAATATAATAACCAAGATTATAAGGTTGGTATTGTAATTTAATAAAGAAAGGAATTAAAACTAAGTAATATGGTATATTATGGAATATAATATAAAGTTTATAATATAAATGTGGTTATGATAAAAATAACCAAACTATACTGATATATGGAATAAGTGAAATAATTTGGGTATATGATTAATGAGATGAAGATATATGGAAATTCATTATCATATGTGGTTACTACATAAAATAATGAACTGTTAAACTACCTAGAACCACTGTTAAATAACAGGGAGAAATAAAGAACATACGGGGTTAGTATACTATGGTTATTAATCTGTAACAACAGTACTGTAATAGTTAGTGCTAATTGTATTAATGTTACCCAGTATTGCATGTAGATATAACAGCGTACGGGGAGAAAGTACTAAAGCGTGAACTGTCAAGCTAGCAAGTTACACGTGAACGGTATGTTAATTGTGTGGTCTGAATGTCCTAAGGATTTTCCTGAGGTCCAGACGTTGTGTGTTTAAT
>CM041783.1:61464661-61483003 GCA_023374045.1 Limonium bicolor
CACACATCTTGCTCATTTTAGCTCCAAAACCAAAACAAATCACATATTCTCCTTAGTTAGCTCAAGCTCCTTCTTTCTATCTTTTCAAAACTCCAAGAGCTTTGATTTGGTGCCAAGCCAAACCACCATTAGAGGAGGAAATTCAAGTTTGGAGACTCCATTGGCTTCTCCATTCTCTTAAGGTAAAGAAAGTGTAAGAAAATCTAGGTTTCCATCACTTTTCTTCATAACCGAAAATACATGCTCATGAGGCTTCATTTTAATGCCTTGTTCTAGCTTGTTTTCTACTCTTCAAAGGATTGAGGAGGTCCTTCTTGCTTCATATCCAAGCTTGTCTTGAGAAACCAAGGTAAAACAATCACCTTAATACCTTAAAGCACATTTTTAACCTAGGGTTTGTTCCTTAGGGTTAATGTATTATCTAGTACTCATTGGAGTCATTGGATATTGGTTAGAACATTGGCAAGGAGATATATATTGGTGACCGAGATTGAGCAAGGAAAAACCTAAGGAAGAAAGCTTTTAAAGCTTGTAAAAGAACAAGGTAAATTACTTACCTTAAGGGGGTTTTATTGTTTAAGGGAATGGGATTTAGATATGTAATGAGTTTAGTGTAGAGTTACATTAGAAAAGGGTTATATATGACCTAGGAGAAACAATGACTATGTTTGTGAACTTGTGACTAAGGAGCAAATGAGGAAAAAGAGATAGTTTAAGAATATCAAGGTGAATTACAAGAAGCATTTTATTTCAATGGGAGCCTTGTTGTGTGTATTCGCAGGTTGAATGCAAATATATATGGAAATTCAGTGGTTAAGATTATTGTCATTTAAGGGCCTAAGTGCCAAGCATTTAAGTGTATGCACTATATGATGATGTGGTGTAGTTTTAGTGTAAATTGTGTGTTAAGGTGTTGTGATGAGAATTTGAGTGATATTGGTTGTTTGATGGAGAAGAACCAAGTGTTAGGATGTACTATATACTAGAGAACCCATGGCAAAAATTTAAAGGAGAACTTAAGTGTTTAAGATATTCTAAGGGGATTTAATGACTAAGGAAGTACTAGGAAGTTCTAGAGGTTGTCTTGATGAAAAAGGGTGAGATTAAGGTGTTTTAATGACTTATAATGACTTAGGTATCACCATGAAGGATTTAGGAATCAAAAGTATGTACTTGGGTATTTAGGACTTAGGTAAATGTTGATAAAGGAAGCTAGGAAACTTTAGTAAGTTTGAAGTAAAAGAGCATAAAACTTTTAGGTGATTTAGGTAGAAACTAGAGCTTAGAATTTAAGGAAAACCTTGGGAAGTGCAAGAAAAGATGCTTTGGAGATGATGTTGTAGTAGTGAGGGAACATTATTGGCATAGTGGTTATCATAGGTATGAAACACCACTTAGAAAACCAAGGAGAAAATATCATAAGTGTAGGAATTTTGGTATGAAGTGAGTAAGTGTTTAAGGAGATAGAAAATGAGTTTTGTGGGTGTTGTATGAGGGTGTAAGTGTGCCAAATGAAGTTAGAAGACATTATGAGGGTTTAGGAGAAGTTTGGTGAAAATTGGTTAAGTGTTTGAAGGCTTAGAAAATGAGTGTTTTGCCTTGTCCGAACATCCGTCCGGACATGGACGTTTGGACAGACCCTGTTGCGTGAAAATTTTCAGAGTCTCGACTTGTGTCCGACCTTGGGAAGTCCGGACACAAGTTCTGACGTACCTGTTTCTACTTTGAATTTTCCTCGACCCATGTCCGAACTTCCGAAGTCCGGACACATGTTCGGACATGCGTCTGTTTTCAGTTTTGAGTCTCGACTTGCGTCCGAACTTGGGAAGTCCGGACACAAGTTCGGACATGCCACTGTTTTGGCCAAAAACCTTGTTTAAGGATGGGAAATGATGAGGATAATTAGGTATTGATGTTATAAGATTATTAAGGACATGTTTGGTGGGTGTAAGGGTCATTAAGTGGGAGAGTAAGTGTAATAGATAATGAGGAAATGATGCATTTAGGAGTTAAGTTAAAAACCATAAGGCTTAGAGAAAACAATGAGTAAAAGTTGATGTCTAGGAAGGCTAAGTAATTCTATTAAGTTGGATTGAATAATAACCTAAAACTGAATGAATGTTTTAGGCTTTGTGAATTGGGACTTGGAAGGAGATAAACCAAACGATCGTCGATGGCGAACGGTACAATCTTTCTTGTGACCTGCTTGCTAACGAGGTGTCCCTCGGCTTGTGTGCTATCTGTTTAATTGCTATGACTAAAACAAGATAAAGCATGCAACCGGTTATATTTGTTCTCGTTGTGTTTGTGTTATCCTTACACTAACCCGCGAGACTTGAGATTGTTACTAACCAAGTTTAGTACTTACTGAGTTAAGAATAAGAGTTACGTTTGGTGGTTGTTGGTTAATGCCCGTTAAGGCTTAGCTAGCACATGGTGATTAAGATTTCTACTAACTGGAACTTGAGTGAGGAAACCCGAGACCGATCTCCGGTCATGCATGCTATGGAAAAAGGGGGACGGTATCTGAATCAGATTCGCCCTCCGCTTAAGGACTTGTCTTCGGACTTGTAGCCTAGGGCCGGTCGCCGGCTCAGCTACGCTGGACTCCCGTCCAGAGTAGGTGGCATTAAGATGGTGCGGTGGGATCACCTAAATCTCAGGTTCGAATTAAGCTACAACCATTCCCTTCCAGGAACGGTTTGTATACTGAGATTGAGTTGAGATTAAGATTAAGGTAAGGTAAGGAACTGAGATTAAGGAAATGAGGACTAAGGAGGGGGTTACTAACCCACTTGATAAGGGAACGCTTGAGTCGTTCATTGTTTGTGAACTATACATGTTCATCTGTGGTTATTGTTATTGCACTTCATATTATGCTTGTGTATGTAATCAATTTCCATGCTATCGACAATTAGTCGTCGTAGCCCCGTTAGCTTGGGGGCCCTGAGAGGGTGTACCAGCATTCGTGCTGACCCCCTTTGGGGGCTGTTTTTACACTTGCAGGTAAGAGACCCATGAGGACGCACTACGAGAGTAGGAGTGGTTAGACTTAGGATGGGATGTTCATTTTGAGTACGGGATGCGCTTGTGCACCCGTCTGTTTATATTTAAACTGTTGTAAGGTTGTGATTTTGTCTTAGCTATTTGTACTCGGTTGGTTGTGGTATTATGGATGGTGATGTTTTGGGTTGGTTATGTATTTTGGATAAGTGTTGTAAACGTTAAGGCCGGTATATTCTAACGATCAGACCATGGCAAGGTCCAGGTGTTTATTATTTCCGCTGCGACGTATTCGATTAAGGGTTCAGTTTTGCGATAACCACGATTGGCTTTGGATGGGGTGTTACACTTAGCAATACCAGTAAAAAATACCAACTAATTAAAGAGGGCAAATTCAAGGGTTTATCTCTCTCTTAGCCAAATCCTTAATTCACAAAATTACGGAATTAAAGACCATAAATGAACATAATGGATCAATCTAGCACATTCAATAATTAAAGAGATAAAACAACTATATTAAGCTATTATGTTATTACGCATGTTTGAGGGATTTGGGGTCAACCCTAATCTAAAGCACAAGATGGGTATACTCAAGCATTGAGACTACAAAGAAGAGATAGAGGAGATAAATAGCCATTAATGGTGGTGGTTGAGCTTTAAATGAGTGAGGAAGTATCTTTCTTCTCCTCTTCTTCTCTCTTTTTTCCCTTCTTCTATTCTCTTCTTCTATCGCCTCTGTCTGCTCTCTAACCGGGGCTGGAATGCGGGTGTCGAAGAATGAGATTTTTCGATCTTCAAAATCTACGTTTTGTCGAGTCTGGGGCACCTTAGTGTGTGGTCCGGGTTTGCCCCGGCTAACAAACCTAGACCGCACTAACGTAGATGTATCTGGGCGTAGATGGGTGGTCTGGGTTTGTAAACCCGGATACCAACCCAGACCATGTTGAAATGTTGCCAGTAACTTCAGCGAAGGATTGGCCCGGGTTTAAACTCGGACCCAAACCGGACGTGTCGAAAAGAGGCCAGTAGCTTTAGCGGGGGATTGGTGGGTTTGTAAACCCGACACAAACCTGGACCAGGGTGAATGTGTGGCAGAGAGTTTGTAAGGGGTTGGTCCAGGTTTGTAAACCCTGACACAAACCCGGACATGCCTAAAATTGCATCAGAATGCCCGTTTTTCTCCCGTTTGGTCCCGTCTTGGTCTTGACTCTCGTGGCACGCATCCCCAATCTCTTATAAGCATCAAAACAACTCATTTTCATCGTTCCATCGTGCTACAATGATCTTTTACCTAAATTGTATCCAAAAGTGTGTAAGTTCACTAATAATTACTGAATACTCTATCAAGTGGTGAAAATAGGTTACAACCCATATAAAATGCAGGTGAATATGAACCTAATAAATGCATATTTTCACCACTTATCATATGTCCGGACGTGGCTTCAAACACCTCTAGTTTGCTTTGTTTTATGTGTTGTCCTGGCTTCCGTCCGGACATGTAAGTCCGGACAGGGTGCGAGGACGGTCTCTGGGATTGCAGTTCGACTTGTGTCTGAACTTGTAAGCCTGGACACAAGTCCGGACACGCGTATGGTTTTTCTCGAACAGATGTCCGGATGTCTGTCTGTTTTGTTCTCGGCATGTGCCCGGACATGCAAGGTCAGACGTAAGTCCAGGCACGGGTCTGTTTTTGCCTAACTTCTTTCTTTGAACTCCGTTTTAACTCCCATTTGCGGCGTTGTGTTTCTCTCACTGTGTATAATCTGTTTTGATATGTTTTGGCATATGTTTATGTGTATTTTCATTTCGAAAGTATCCGTTATGTTTCTAATCTCTAAGTTACTCTAGAAGTGTGTTTGAGCCTCCATATTCTGTTTGGCTTTCATGTTTGCTAGTCGGTGTACGACTTCTGTTTTGGTAAAGACTTTTGTTCCGTTTGTAGCCTTTATTCTATTTTGTTAAGCTTTTATTTTGGGACCAAGATATTTAGCTTCTGAGCCTTGGATAGTTGGGTCAGACTATACTGTAGCATGTGTGTAAGATTCCTTCTATATTGTTCCTTGGGTTCCCTTATGTTTCTGTTCCTCATGGTCCCATGGATGTTTAGTGACCGACGGGTCCATAGCGGTCAACTGCTTCTGTGTGGGATCTATATATCCATAGGGCCATGGCGCGACCCTTCTAATGTGTCAGCTGGTGTCTAGGGTCCCGCCTCTGTTTTCTAAATCACTCTATTTGTATTTCGTTCTGTTTATGAATGTGGTTTTTGATTCGGTTCTCTCAGCTTCTATTTCTGATATGTTAAGTTCTGTTTTGGTAAAGCTTCTATCTTCTGTCTTCTTCTTTGATTTCCGAATTTGTTTTGTTAAGCTTACATATATATATATTATGTATAAGTTCAGTATAAATGTTTTGAGCATGCCCAGCTGATGAAGTCTACTACTTATTGAGCTGTGGTTTGCTTACTTCTATTAATTTAATATTTTGCAGGTTTTAGCTTCTGTTGGAGGCTTCTGTTTCTACTTTGTCTTTAGTTTTGTTTTCAGTTTTGTGTAGGCTTGAGGCCATCTGTATTTCGTCTTCATTATGCATTTTGGTTTGACTTCCGCTTGTAAATGTACGATTAAGCTTTGTAACCATTGTTCAGTTAATAAAAGTGTATTTTGTATATGTTTTGGGATTCGTAAGAGTAGCCTTGCCTGTCTTAGGTAGTAAGCGCGTGATGTGTGACGGTCTTAGCACCAAGGTGGTTATGGGGGCTTTACAGGTGTGATGTGCAAGGATGTAAAAGGAACGATTTTGGGTTTAGAAATTCAGAGTGAAAGAGGTGAAATCTTGCTGATTGTGGATGAAGCAAACACATTGCTATTAGGGTTGAAGTTGGTGAACAAGATTGGGCTGATGCGAGTGTGTGCTTATTGCAATTGTCTCCAGTTAGTTCAGTTTCTTAAAGGGTAAAACGGATGTGAATTTGGGAGGATATTAAACTATGGTGTTTTATGTTTGACTTTGATGAGATTCAATGATCTTACATTAACGCAGCTCTACCCAATACAATTACGATGGAGAAGCCAATGTAGCTTTCTCGCTTCTCTATCCCGCAACCTCTTCCTCCACCGCCCCTATAACACCCCAACTACCAATCCGATAATCAACGCCTAACCTTACCGATCAACTTAAACCAAATCACAACGAAAATTTTAAATTCCCAGGTGTTACCACCTCCTACCACCCACGTGATTGACAAGGCCTATTAATTCCACAAGTCATGGTTGACTGACTGGACAATTCCAACTTAAAACACCAATATAAATACATACGTAGTTTAACTACAATATCTAAAAGCCAGATTACAAGATCAATTCGATTCCCCACTTATCCACATGAACATAAGGGTGTATCAACTCCAAAAATAATACAATCATCCCCAAAAGTAACTAAATCCCAAAAGTATACCTAATGGTATCCACCCTGATCTACACTCCGATTGGGCAACTCCAGCTATGTATCTGAAGTGTTAGGCTACAACGGGCTCAATACAACTTGCTGAGTAATATAAAGAGGTACAATAAACATACATCATGCCAACATACAATAACAAATATTCAAACACCAAGATCCATAAAATTGGATCATTTCAACAGATAACATAAGTTATTTCCCTTTCTTTCCTTGGTCTTGAAAATTTAATTGATTCTCTTGTTTGACCTTAACATTTGTATTTGTTAGTACAGTCCTCATCTTGGGACTGCTTCCTTCCATCCTTATATTGTTAATTACGCTCGGGTATTTGTGAACCCTATCAAATGAGTGTCAATCCTCAATGAAGCAAAACCGCCGTCAAAGTGGCGTACATTTTAATTCCCCCTTATTGATCGTAAAGCCAAGTAAAGTGAGCCGGGTTGTTGACTCAGGGTGATCAAGTCCGTAGACAATGATCTACTGGAAGTCTGATTTGATGCAGATACAGTCCTTCTAATACCTCTTCGCGCGGCTGGGAACTTCCCGAACTCCTCCCCCCCCCCAATAATCCAATCTTAATATAAGTTTTGTTATGTTAGGTCGAGCCATCATGTTATTAGATGTCAACTAAGTATTTAGGGAGTTAGTGAGAAATTCTCATACAGATTTCCCAGTTAGATAAGTTCATGGACCGAACCCTCTTGGATTCCCTAACCATAATCGTATGTGATATATGTGAAGTTTAGTCTACTAAGTTCGTAGTTAGTAAAACATCATAAGCAGGTACGGTTTAATAAATACAAGGCATAAACAATTACAATAATCCGTAATCTATGCATTTATCTTGTTGGCCGTTCAAACAATCACATAGCACACAAGCCAAGGTAAAACTCGGTAACACACAGGGTACATGAAATCATACCGTACACCGAAGAAGACACTCGCCTAGTCTGAAATACCCCTAACCTTTAAATAATTAAGTAATGGTAAATAAATATTATTTTGGGGATTATGAAACCCTAAGAAAATATATAAAAACTTAGGCGTTAAAAACGCACCAAAAGTTCTTAAGGTCAACAACGTGCGTTAAGCCGGACCTTAAGCTAACTATGGTATATAAACTATAAAACTCATACCAAGTGAACTAAGGAACATTATATGACCTTTAGAACATAGGACCTCATCTAGAACATAGTATAAATGCAAAATGCCCAGGAGAGTCAACACACCTCCCTTAAGGCCCGAAAGTCCCGGAAATACTTTGTAAGATGAATTCCTCACGCTAAATTCTCAGTAAAACGCAAAGTGCTCGGAGGTACCCGATAGGGGCCCCATAACACTTTATTTAACATTTAAGATGAATTCCTCACGCTAAATTCTCAGTTAAACGCAAAGTGCTCGGAGGTACCCGATAGGGGCCCCATAAACCCCCAGGAATGCCCCAGAGAGGTGCCGAGGTGGCACGAACTCCTATATAAATCATTCTTAGAGTTCCTATCATCATTATTCATCATTATAAGAGAATGCTCAAGCTACCTTTTCAAAAATACACAAAGTGCTTGGGGGAATTTCTTAACGCTCCTATTTTGCCCCAGGAGTGTCCCGATAGCCTGGAAATTGTGTCATGAGTTGATATAACCCCATATAACTCAATGTAACACCTTAACATATCATTATTGACTATAAACAATGTTTATAAACACTTGGAACTCGCAGCGACTACTTATTTTCTAGAATATCCTTAAAGCACAAAAACACACCTTCGGATGTCATAAAAACGCGTTCTATGCTATTACCTTGAAGTTTTTGAGGAGCCACGAGTTGGGAATCTTAAATGTGGATGCAATGACCATCTAAATCAATCAAATTCAGTGCTAAACTCATAGCACAAGTAGGGCCGATAATCAGATCAAAAAGTAGTATAAAATCAGCATTTTACCTTAGAAACTTTCATCTTTTACCTTGGTATAAATGTACCAATTAAATGTTGTGACTTATAACATGTTACAATATGATCTTAATACAATATAGTGTGACAGGAACCAAGTTAAAAATCAGTCCCACATGGCTACCAAAGTGGCCGTTGTTTTGGGTGTTTTTGGCATGATTTTGGCTTAATAAATTGTCTTATGGAATGGTGACTCATCTTCCATATATCATGTGAATCTCAGTCAAAGGAGGCCTCCCATTACCGTAAGTCTGCAGGAAGACAAGGAGAATAAGTTAGGAAAAGTAATGAAATCAAATAAGCAAACTAGATCTACTTTTATGCACATGTTGTTACTAGTTTAATACATGACAATTAAGCAGCTCATTCCTTAGCCTAAGGCTGCCGAAACCAAGAAAGAGAAACTGAGTTTGATTGCTGCATATTAGTCAAATAAACATCTACCTAACTATGCATATTCCTATGTCTAATAAACAAAAATCAAGAGCTGCCTATACAGCACATTACCGAAAATTACAAGGGAAATAAGACAACATTAGCATGGGTATTCAACTTAGAAAATTCAAAAGAAGACAGCTACCTACCTTTGCCTTGTTACCTTGTTTCAAGTGGCAAAGAAAGTCATCCATTTTCTTCCTTCACATGGCCGAAAGCAAGGCTGATTGAGAGGATTTTATGGAGCCAAGAATCAAGCAATTAATTAAGGGAAAAGCCTACCTAGCATGCCTAACCAAGTTGACCAAATAAACAAAGCCAAATAAGATTTTAATTTCCTTCCTTGCTATTCCCTTAAGTCTTTATGTGAGTTAGCATTTTCATTTGCTCATCACTTGACCGATTTTGGTAAGTCTCCTTCCCTCTCTTTTCTTCTTCCTTTCATTTACTCCTTTAGAACTTCAAAGGTTCATTAATGGTGTCTTAAGTTCTAACACCATTTTTATGTGATTTTCCTAATTAATTCTACTAAGTCTTGAAGCAAGAATCATCCTAGCAACCATACAAGTTTTCGCCAAACATTAATACTCCAAGGAGTTGTCTTGATTCAACAACAACACAAGGAGTAAACAAGATCATGTTAAGGTATATTTTCATGTTGAAAATCCTAAGTAAATACCTAAGCTATGTCCAAAAATTCTACCTCTTAAATCAATGTTCTCTTCATCATTTCATGATGGAAACTTGGATCTCCAATCATCCCAAGGTGTACCGAAAATTCCTTGACAAATACCTAAGGTAAACTCTTGGAAAACTATTCCAAATATTACTTATAAATTCTTGTTAGAAGTCTAACACTTGGATCTCCTAAACCTATACATGGAGGCCGAAAATTCTACAACAATATAGCATTGGAGGAGCTTAGAATTCAAGGGGAAATCAAGTACAAGAATCATCTTGATTTAAGTAGTAAGTTTCTATAATTAAATCTACTAAGTTCAAGCTTGGTTTAAGCTTCAAAATTTAGTATAAAATTTATGTGAAACCCTTAGTAATATTAAGGCCGAAAACTATAGGTTATAATACCAAGAAAATAATTTATAACATACAAGGTAAGATTATCACCTTAAGGTATAAATTTGTGACACAAAATTTAATTATGATACATAAATAATTAGGCCAAAATACCTAGGAGTTAAATGGTCTATTTTGAGCTTATAATCATTCTAAGTCATTAGCATAATTTTTAGAAGTGTTATATGGCTTATATACATTTATATATACTTAGTATAAGATATAAATCAAGTTTAGAAACCATATGGTAAAATATTGTTGCAACCGAGAATAAAATGTTTCATTTGGTGATTTTTGAAGAATATAAGTATATTAGCTTATATTATAAATTTTGGGAATATTAAAAATAGCTACAAGTATTTAAATGGCTAGTTTATTAAGGTATATGGCTAAAATGTAAATTTTGAAAAGTTTGGAGTACTAAATATAATTGCCGAGAGTTTAAGGATTTATTTGCCATAGTTAGGATATAATATAAGGTAGGAATTAACATTATGAATTTTGGTGAATTTAAATAAGTGTTTAAGTGTTAAAATAACATTTTATAAAGTTTTGGGGTTATTTGGTAATGTATGGAAAGTTTAGAGGAAAACTGAATCACATATGATTTTCTGGGTATATTAAAGTATTAAGGGAAAATTACATGTCCCACCCATGACGTTTGGCGCAATTACACACTCCACCCACGTGGTTTCACAAATTACTTTCCCCACCATATGGTTTCCCTCTTTTTACATCCAACAACTTTTCTAATTTTTGTTCAATTCAAAAGATGCTTAAACGTTGTCCAAAATTGATGAAACTTTACATGGATGATGCTAAAGTGATATATTTTGATCTTATGTCAAATCCGAAGTTTTTAAAGTTTAAATGTGACCCGTGGGACCCAATGAAGTTCATTGGGTCCCACGGGTCACATTTAAACTTTAAAAACTTCGGATTTGACATAAGATCAAAATATATCACTTTAGCATCATCCATGTAAAGTTTCATCAATTTTGGACAACGTTTAAGCATCTTTTGAATTGAACAAAAATTAGAAAAGTTGTTGGATGTAAAAAGAGGGAAACCATATGGGTGGGGAAAGTAATTTGTGAAACCACGTGGGTGGAGTGTGTAATTGCGCCAAACGTCATGGGTGGGACATGTAATTTTCCCAAGTATTAATTATGAAATTAGGCTTTCGTCAAAGTGTTGACCAAAAACTTTGGGTTAAAATGATTCATGACATAAATATTAAGTTTATAAAAGTTTTGGGGTGAATATGTAATTTATAAAAATTAATATGTAAAACCGAATTGGATATGGGGCGGAAATGTAATTAGTGGAATTATATGGGTCATTTCGGTATTTAAGAGAATTAAATATTAAAACTATAGTTTATGAATTAATATGTAACTTATATAAAGTTTTTGGGGTTAAATTGTAAATATAAGAAATTATATGTTGAAACCGAAAGTATATGTGGCTACACTAGTAGAAAAAGACCCTACCGCAGCGGTTGTTTTGGGTCTATCGTAGCGGTTCTAGAACCGCTGCGACGAGGTGCGCTGCGATAGGGTATTGATCTACCTCAGCGGTTATTGAACCGCTGCAGTAGGTAACCTATGGCAGCGGTTCCTGGCTAACAACCGCTGCCATAGGTGGGTTTCAGGACAAAAAAAAGATACCTATTGCAGCGGTTGTTAGCTAGGAACCGCTGCCATAGGTATTTTTTTTAAAAAAAATAGCTGTTTCATCTTCTTCCTCGCCCAGCGTTCGCGAGTTCACCGAGTTCTCTTCTCAGATTCAGCAAAACCTGTTCCTTGTTCGCCAGATGAAGTTGTAAAATTACCGTGAGTATATAGTGGCCGGAAGAGGCGCACAACATGTTCTTTGTTCACCAAATCTGTTGCAAAATTACCATGAGAAGAGAATACAAAGGCGCAACCTTTGTTCCTTGTTCACCAATCAGAGTTGCAAAATTACAGAGAAAGAGGCGCAGATATAAGAAGAGAAAGAGGCACGCAACATATATGTTCTTGTTCGCCAGTTTGGGTTGCAACATTACCGTTTGAGAATGTATAACGGAGGCGCAGAGCATCTGGTTTGCCAGTTAGGGTTGCAAAATTACCGAAGTAATAAAGATAAGTTCGAGAATATTACCATGAGGGAAGAGAAGAATTAATGAGTGCAAGAAGAAGAGAGCGCAGAGCATGCGTACCTTGTTCGCCATTGACAGTGAGTGAAGAGAAGAAGAGAGCGCAGAGCCGTCTTGTTCGCCGCGACCAGTTAGGGTTGCAAAGTTATCGAAGGAGAAACTTTTATATTAAAACAAATAGTCTATTGCAGCGGTTCCTAGTAACAACCGCTGCAATAGGCTAAAAAAAACCGGGAAAGTGAAATTTTTAAAAAGAATAACCGGGAAAATTAGTCTACTGCAACGGTTGTTATAGGAACCACTGTGATAGATTGCTTTTTTTTTTGAAAAAATTGACCTACCTACCGCAGCGGTTCCTAGCTTACAACCGCTGCGGTAGGTGATCCGGAAATTTGAAAACATCCTATTGCAGCGGTTCCTCTTACAACCGTTGCAATAGGGGCGCCGCGGTAGGTCTGTTTTGTACTAGTGCTATATGGTAATTTGCCAAAGTTTGTGTGTCCAAATAATAATTGCCAAATTTATAAGGTTGGTTTTGTAATTTAATAAAGAAAGGAGTTAAAACTAAGTAATATGTTATATTATGGAGTGTAATGTAAAGTTTATTAAATAATTGTGGTTATAATAAAAATAACCAAATTGTACTTATATAAAGAATAAGTGAACACAATTATGAGTATATAATTAATGAGATGAAGATATACCATGAAATAGAAATCCATTATCACATGTAGTTGTTACATAAAATAACGAACTGTTAAACTACCTCGAACCACTGTTAAATAACAGGGAGAAATAAAGAACAAACGGGGTTAGTATATTACAGTATTAGTTCTGTATTAACAGTACTGTAATAGTTAACACTAGTTGTATTAATGTTACCCGGTATTTGCATGTATATATATATATAAAAGCGTTATGGGGAGAAACTACTAAACGTGAACTGTCAAGCTAGCAATTGTCACGGTGAACGATATGTTAATTGTGTGGTCTGAATGTCCTAAGGATTTTCCTGAGGTCTAGACGTTGTGTGTTTAATTGTTAAGAGCGATATCTGTGATTTATGTATATGATATTGTATACTGTATTGCTCGACACCATTGTGTTCTATTTTGTACGCGAACGCCTTATGACTGAAAGTTTATACATCTAAACTCGAAAAAAGACTAGACGACCTTTAGGTATTACAAGAACCTAACTGATGGTCAACTGTTATAGTCTTAACTCAAGGATTAGATATTGTATCACTGACTAAAGGGCTAACTTACAAAGAGAGGAATCCAGCTAGTTTTGACTATCTAGTTGCGCATCGTGATCACTACGAGGGACTACTATCAAGAGTCACTCAAGGGAATCCATTATCCGCATTCTATGATGGCAGAGGGCACTACTATTGGTGCACAGGTTTCGACCGAATTGGTCGCCTTCAAGGCAAATAACTATCCAGGGTCATAAGGTCAGCTGGCAACGGTTCCATTGGAACCCAGGGGACTACTGTCCATTATTAAGTTATTAAGGGTTGTCCTAACATGACGCTTGAGGTGGAAATTAATTGGAAGGTTTAAATGGTTGGTTTAAAAGGATAAGGGCCATGAGGCCAACTAACAAGTGCAGTTAATTAAGATGTATCTTGTTTGGTTACAGGTTATTGATTATTCATTTTGGAAATTGGTGATTGATTGTGTGATGATATAGTTGGATGAACTATTATGTGTTTATTTAACATTTACAGTTATTACTATTATTGTAAACCGGAATAGCATTAATGAATCTAATACCAAGTTGGCTAAACGACTTAAGGAATCCAAATGATTTAAGACTACATTTAGCATACCAGCATATCGTTTGCTGAGCCCTTCAATGGGCAAAACATTTCAGGTTACTGAGAAGAGACAAGTCGGAGAGCGGGACGCTGGGTAGTTGAAGTATTTCAATAAAGTACTTTTTAGTTTTATTATGTAGTATATTATGGAGTTCGGTTGTATTGGGTTAGTTGCTCAATTGTCTAGTTTGGATTTGGTTTGTAATTTTAAGAGTGCTCAGTATTTCGTCATCACAGCGGTGGAGAGTTGAAGTGGATGGATGGAGTAAGGTTGCCTTGTTACTTTAATGGGTGGGTAACGGCGTGTAACACCAACGTTAGTTAGTTTTATTTTCCGCTGTGAATTATATTTTATTATGCTACGACTTGCGATATTATTACAGGATTAGGATTAGGGATTTACAAAAAGTGGTATCAGAGCGGAGTTCCGCTCTGATGACAGGATACTGAGTCAAGAACAGTGAGCATAGGAATTTTGGGATACAGGGAAACGTCTATGAGGATTCGTGGCTTAGAAGGAAACTTTTAGGATATCTTATTGCTAGTAGTTAGTTTTCTTGCACATTTGTGATTGTGAATGTAAAAACGGTATAATACCGAGTAGTAATAATAGTATACTACCCTATAGATTTCGAGAAGTGGAAGACCACGTGGAGGCAGCAGTGGACGTAGTGGTGAGACACCGGCAGATGTTCCGGAAATACCAGGTCAAGCAGAGGCCATGGAAGCCTTCGCCGCACAGCTAGGGACACAGTTTGCGGGAGCCATACCCCACCGGCCACAGCCCAGGGAGACTAACTGGCTTAAGAGCGTGGCAGACGCTAGAGTACCGACATATTCGGGGGAACCAGACCCTGCCTTGCTGGAGAAATTTATTGTGGAGCACCAGAAGGCATTGAAAGCTGTTAGAGTTCTGGAAGATCAGAAGGTAGACATTGCAGCCTACAACTTGAAGGATGCTGCTGATAAGTGTCCAAATGAGCATGTTTTATGAGTGTATTTCATGTATTATATTAGCACTTTTCTTGCTCATTTCTCCACTTTGGTTAGTTTTCCTCTAGTTTATGTTTTATTGGTTATCTTACAGATTTATTGGTTAAACATGAGGAAAACCAAGCTAGGAGCAAAGTAGACGAAGAGACGAACACATAGGCGCAAATAGATCTTAAATCGGAGCTGAAACGAATATTTTAGGAGCATACTAATTTTCGTCCGAAACATTGACCTGTCCGAACCAGACTGGTCCAAACACTGGTCCGGACACGTCAAAATCTGCACCTGTCCGTGGAAAAAAGGCAGGACAGCAACCAAGGACATGTTATGTGCACCCAAAAAAGGCAGGACACACAAGGAAGGACATGTTATGTCCGTGTAAAATTGGCCGGACAAGAAAGAAAAGTCCATGCCTGTCCGTGGATATTTGGCCGGACAGAAAACAGAGAATAAACCTGTCTGTGGTGTGTCCGTGGATTTAAGGCCGGACAGAAGAAGAGAGACCATGCTGTCCGTGGAAATAAGGACGGACAAGAGATAAACATGTCCGATGAAAAAAGCATGGACAGAAAATAAAAGCCATGCTGTCCGTGATTAAATGACCGGACAGACACAAGGACGCGTCTAAATGCAACCCAGATCCAGAATAATTGACGTGCCGACCGTCTTCCTCATTTTTTCTGCGGCGCCTGCAAACATATCTATCTACTCCATCAGCAATATCAGGCGCCGGCGCACTCCTGAAAATCCTCACGCGTGTTCCAGCCTGTCTTTTTCCTCCTCCTTTCTTCTATAAAACCCACGCTCCTTCTGCTCAAATGAATCATCCCTTCCTAAATCCAAAGGTCAACATACACGGGAGATTGAAGAAAACAGACAATCGACCACAACACAAACCACACCTATGATCCATTCCATCCTCTTATCCCCCACTTCTCCATTTTATTTTTATTCTTCATTCCACCACTCAGCAGAAGCAGGATAAGAAGAAGAGAAGAGAAGCAGCTGGAGCAAGAGCGAGCCGCACTCCCGTCTCCTCCAGTAGTCTTCAAAATAATGGCTACTTCTATCTTTATTTTTATTTTCATTCATGTTAATGTCTGAGTAATTTTATATTTATGTTTAGGATGGGTGTTTAACCCCAAATAATTCAGACTTATTTATAATACCAAGTTTGCTTATAAATATTTGTTTTGTCTCTCTAAATAATTAAATGCTTAATAACTCATCATTTTTACGCATTTACGTTTTCTCTTATTTCAATGATTTTGTAAATCTGAGAATAGACCACAAAGAGAGACAAACGTTAGATATTATCTCCTTGATTAGCAGATAAAATCCATCGTTGTTATTAAAATAATTCTTACTTAATGCTAATTAATGATTTTAGACTTTTTTTTATTGTAAAAAGTCTATTGAATTAATTAAGAGTTGTCCTTATCTATGATTTAGGAAGGCCACAAGATAAATTCTTAAACAGAGAAATAGAGCAAATTAGGACTATGATTAATGTCTGAAATATACTTGGGCGATTCCACCTTCCTTAGCACACTTTCCATCCATTCAATACACTACAGTTTTATTTAAGCTTTTAATTATTTTTATTTTCCCAACACCAAGATTGCCACTGGCTAAACCCCCAATTTACATTTTATGCACTTTTATTTATCTTCTTGTACATTTACTAACTTGATAATTAATTAGACAGTTGCGAATTCTCTGTGGATACGACCTTGTTGTACTACAATGATTGGGTTCACTGCTCATAAGTAGCAAGATAGTACTATTTTGCCCAACAAGTTTTTGGCGCCGTTGCCGGGGACTTCGGTCCAACTATCTGGTTTATTATCTGTTTAGTTTTTTTTATTTCCATTATTTGCCCCTTTTGTGTCTAAATTTTTGTTTTGTTTTTAAGGTACTTAATTCTGATGGATGGTCACTACGATCAAGCGGGAAGTTGGTATGGTTACCCCTATGGCGCAGAGAACTACAATCAATGGAGTGTATGTCAAAGGTGTGGAGAGTACCATGAAAGCCCCCAATGTTCAGACCCAAATGCTGAATTGAGAGCTCTCTTGGAGAATTTCAAGTCATCTCTAAAGCCTATCCCCATCTTTGTGTGCCGAGAGTGTGGAGGAGACCATGAAAGTTCCCATTGTCTATGGTTGCAATAGAGAGAGACAACGCCATTTTAAGGGAAATGATGGCAAATTTTACCTTAAAGTCTGAAATGATCCAGCAAAGAACGCTAGATCAGGTAGAACACATGGAACAACCGGTTCAACAATTTAATGAAGTGGTTCACGAGGAGGAACAACCTGCTGAGGACTTAAGCTACTCTCCACCTCCTCCCCTATTCGAATCAGAGAATCCATCACCAAACAACCATCAGCTTGATTATGAAGACAACTCCTCAAAAGAGAGTTTTTCCTTGGACTTCATGGAGTCTCCTCCCTCTGAAATCAACTACTATTTCCCCTCCTTCTCCGTGCTCTACCCAGAGGATGAGGGTGGATACATCCTCAACCTTGAGAAGGAGGAGATGCCGCCTCCCTCCAAGCCATCAGAAGAGAGTGCTATAGTCGATTTCAAGGAGCCACTTCCCTCTGAAGTTAATTTACATCAAAGCTCGTCCAATGAGCCTGACCAAGAAAATGAGGACATCTACATCCTCAAAATTGAGGAGGAGGAGCCATCCAACTTTGATCTTCGTCTGGAGGATCAAGGCCTTCCCCACCTAAGCAACAATGATGTAAGGTGGAAGCATAAAGTTCACCCACTAAGTGTGGAGGCCACCTTCCCTTTTGATCCCGGACTAGGGATAGAAAACAAAGTCCGCCCCAGAGCTCTCCCTGCACCGCTCATTGAAGATAAGGATGTCTTCATCCTTAATTTCGAAGATGAGGCTCCACCAAAATTCGATCCTCGCACCAAGGATCAACAATCTCAACACTTCCACCTGACTAAAGATCAGTAGAGCTTGCACTTCTACATTCTAAGTGTTGGGATAGCTTTTCCTTTTGATCCGGGTCGTTTTTCAATTATCCATGATGACCGCCCCACCCACCCGTTGAAGCCAACTTCAACGTTCATATTCGATCCCGGCTGACTTCATGGTGGTACTGTCTAGCCAACGACGTTAAAGAAGGGTAGCTTCCCGGGAGGCAACCCGAATGAAATTATCTTTCATTTGCGTTTATTTTTTTTCAGGTTCTCTTTACATTTTGTTTTTGCTAACTTTTAACCCCGTTTGTAGTATGGTTGCTTCTAGTGTCTTATGTAGGTGCAACTTCATGTCTACACCGCAACCAAGCTACGCTACTTGAGGCTGAAGCTCAAGTGTGGGGGAACTCCTATAACGTTAGCAAAAACAATCTCAGGGGAGTACCAGTTTCTTTAATTATGCTTTTATTTTGCTAAAATCTGCTGTGAAGAGCTTCTGTGCTAAAATTCCTATTTGTGACC
>CM041783.1:61483503-61502255 GCA_023374045.1 Limonium bicolor
GTTGTGTTTTCTCTATTTTATCTACTTACCGAAAAGGTCTTCTGAAACCTTCCCTTGTTTTTCTGGTGAACAATGAGGACATTGTTCAATTTAAGTGTGGGGGAGTGCCCTTTTCGGCGACATTTTGTGCTTAAAATGCTTAATCTCTCTGCTTATCTTGCATTTGTCCAAATTCAATATCGTGAACCCTTTATATGTGGGTTGTTCTATTTAAGAATAAATACTGTTATGAATTGTGGGATAAATGGTACAAAAATTTTGAATTTTGATTGCTTTTGAGGAGCATTTTTTATGCGGTGTGACCAAATGATCTGCAATGGTTGGATTTTTATTGCTCAGGGGTTCCTTCTGTCTTCTTTCTTAGGGATTGCTAAGGGGTGCTTCTCTGTAAAAATATAAAAAATAAACAAGGGACTTGCGAGACGCCATTGGTAACCAACAAATGAGAGTTGAGTGTTCTTAAATACAAAGGCTTGAAGCCTAAATATTATCTTCTCATCTCTTATGCAAAAGTGAAACAAATGCATAAATCTATTTTCCTTTGTTTTCTCCTCAATGCCCATTCTTGAGAGAAGTTGGCCGTGTAAAAGTTCTCAAAGTCACCTTAACTAAGAAGCATTGAAGTACTGGATCATACCCCGAAACACTAATTTTTATTTTACCCTGAGCAACCTGTGACACCAGTAGTTGATGGATCACACTCCTCAAAAAGTTTAAGATCATGTACTGTTCTCCTCCTTATCTACCCTCATAATAATATTTGTAGTATTGAGCATTCCCTACTTGCTTGGGTACATGGTTTTTCTTGAGGACAAGCAAAAAGGTAAGTGGGGGTGTGATAAGTGTCCAAATGAGCATGTTTTATGAGTGTATTTCATGTATTATATTAGCACTTTTCTTGCTCATTTCTCCACTTTGGTTAGTTTCCTATAGTTTATGTTTATTGGTATCTTACATATTTATTGGTTAAACATGATGATGAAAACCAAGCTAGGAGCAAAGTAGACGAAGAGACGAATGCATAGGCGCAAACGGATCTTAAATCGGAGCTGAAACGAATATTTTAGGAGCAAACTAATTTTCGTCCGAACCACTGTCGAAACATTGACCTGTCCGAACCAGACTGGTCCGGACACTGGTCCGGACACGTCAAAATCACACTGTCCATGGAAAAAAGGCAGGACAGCAACCAAGGACATGTTATGTCCGCCCAAAAAAGGCAGGACACACAAGGAAGGACATGTTATGTCCGTGTAAAATTGGCCGGACAAGAAAGAAATGTCCATGCCTGTCCGTGGATATTTGGCCGGACAGAAAACAGAGAATAAACCTGTCTGTGGCGTGTCCGTGGATTTAAGGCCGGACAGAAGAAGAGAGACCATGCTGTCCGTGGAAATAAGGACGGACAAGAGATAAACATGTCCTATGAAAAAAGCAGGACATAAAATAAAAGCCATGCTGTCCGTGATTAAATGACCGGACAGACACAAGGACGCGTCTAAATGCAACCCAGATCCAGAATAATTGACGTGCCGACCGTCTTCCTCATTTTTCATGCGGCTCCTGCAAACATATCTATCTACTCCATCAGCAATATCAAGCGCTGACGCACTTCTGAAAATCCTCACGCGTATTCCAGCCTGTCTTCTTCCTCCTCCTTCTTCTATAAAACCCACTCCTTCTGCTCAAATGAATCATCCCTTCCTAAATCCAAAGGTCAGCATACACGGGAGATTGAAGAAAACAGACAATCGACCACAACAAAACCACACCTACGATCCATTCCATCCTCTTATCCCCCACTTCTCCATTTATTTTTATCTTCATTCCACCACTCAGCAGAAGCAGGATATGAAGAAGAGAAGAGAAGCAGCTGGAGCAAGAGCGAGCCGCACTCCCGTCTCCTCCAGTAGTCTCCAAAATAATGGCTACTTCTATCTTATTTTATTTTCATTCGTGTTAATGTCTGAGTAATTTTATATATGTGTTTAGGATGGGTGTTTAACCCCAAATAATTCAGACTTTTTTAATACCAAGTTTGCTTATAAATATTTGTTTTGTCTCTCTAAATTATTAAATACTTAAGAACTGATCATTTTTACGTATTTATGGTTTCTCCTATTTCAATGATTTTGTAAATCTGAGAATAGACCACAAAGAGAGACAAATGTTAGATTATCTCCTTGATTAGAAGATAAAATCCATCGCTGTTATTAAAAGAATTCTTACTTAATGCTAATTAATGATTTTAGACTTTTTCTGATTGTAAAAAGTCTATTGAAATAATTAAGAGTTGTCCTTATCTATGATTTAGGAAGGCCACAAGATAAATTCTTAAACAGACAAATAGAGCAAATTAGGGCTATGATTAATGTCTGAAATATACTTGGGCGATTCCACCTTCCTTAGCACACTTTCCATCCATTCAATACACTACAGTTTTATTTAAGCTTTTAATTTTTTTATTTTCCCCACACCAAGATTGCCACTGGCTAAACCCCCAATTTACATTTATGCATTTATTTATCTTCTTGTACATTTACTAACTTGATAATTAATTAGACAGTTGCGAAGTCTCTGTGGATACGACCTTGTTGTACTACAATGATTGGGTTCACTACTCATAAGTAGCAATATAGTTTAACTACTATTTTGCCCAAGAGCTGCGGACATATGGTGGCGGTCAGTTCAAGACCACCATAGTGCCACACCAAACTTTGACTGGACAACACTTGTGGAAGTGTTACGTGAAATACCCCAAACATTAAGTATGTTAAGTAAACATCAAGTTATGATGTAATAAGGCTAAAACATGCCTTAGAAACATTGGTAGACAATTTAAACCAAGGAAAACACAAGAAAACGTCATAAGGGCAATTTAAGCAAAAATGTGCTCTAAGCCTAGAGTGACTTTGCTTAGCACCCAAATACCATTATGACCTTATTAACATGATAATGGACATGTTAAATCAATTACCAAAGAAAACCAAGCTCAATAACAAGCTTGAACACAAAATGTGCTTTAAACTCCTTAAAGCACCTTTTTGAGAAATTGTCTTAGAAATGAGTTTTGAGTGGCTAAATGCCCATGATTACACCTTAATCAACTTGTGTACTAATTAGTATCACATTAGGAAGCCTAAATCAATGAGAAACCAAAAGTTTCACAAATTTGTGCACTAATTTGTGAATAGTGTCAAATAGTGCCTAAATTAAGCTTTAGTCAACATAAGTCAATAAGTTGGTCAACAAAGACCATAAATATCTTATCTATAGAGGGGGGAACGGTATTTAAATTGGTGACTCACCACATGTGCTATCAAGTAAGGAAAATAAGAGGAAAGTTAGTAAATAGTACTATTTACTTTAAAAGAAATATCTTACCTTTTAGCCTACCTTCTCTCCTCTTCTTCATTCATTCTCTTCTTTTACAGTTTTCTTCACCTTCTTCATCCTCTCAAACCGTTCCAAGCAGCCCCATTCTTGCTCCACCTTCATTTGCTCACAAATCTTCATTTTAGCTCCAAATCCAAAAATAAGCTTAGATAACTCTTAGTTAGACCAAGGTCTTGCTTCCTATCTTTTCAAAATCGGAAAATCTTCAATTTGGAGCCATGGGAAATCATAATTTGAGGAGAAAAAACAGCTTGGAGAGTGCATTAGCTTCTTCATTCTCTTAAGGTAAGGAATATGAAAGAAAAATCAACTTTCCACCCATTTTAGCCATTGCCGAAAATTTACTTCTCATGGGAGTCTTGTCTTGCCATTATTCTAGCCTAGATTCATTCTTCAAAAGACTTGAGGAGGTCTTGCCTTGCTTCATTATCAAAGTCCATCCCAAATTCCTAAGGTCAACATCCATTTTGTGCATTAAGCAATTCTTGTAAACCTAGGAATGAATTCCATGAGTCTAGGCATGTTCCTTAGTACTCAATACATTAATTTAATGTTGGTTAGAAGGTTGGGATGGGAACTAAGGTTCTTGGCCGAAATCTAAGCAAGGTCAAAGGAGGAAAATGAGGGAAAGGCTTGAAACATGAGGTAAATTGCTTGCCTTAATGTAAATTAGTCTCCTAAGGAATGGTGTTTATATAGATACCAAATGTAGCTTAAAGAATACCTTATATAACCTAGGAAAAAGAATTTAAACAAGCTTGTGAACTTGTGACTAAGGAGCCAATGGGAATGAGTTAGTAAGATAAGTATAAGGTGAATTATGAGAACAATTATATTGCTATGGGAGCATTGTTGTGTGTATTTGCAGGTTGAAAGCTTTTATATGTGGGAAATTCAGTGTTTAAGTTTAAGTCATTAAGGGCCTAAGAGCCATGTCATTTAAGAGCCTTAGTGCTATGCAATTTAAGATTATTGCACTATATTGAGTTTGTTATGAATGAGTTGATTTGGGTGAGAATTATGATGAGAAAAAGATTTGACGTGTGTGAGATGATTGAATGAGAAAAACCATGCATATGGGAATGATAATATACTAGAGGAGCTATGGCAAAAATTGAGTGAAAATAAGTTAACGACAGTGTTCTTGAGGAATTGAATGACCTAGAGTTGTCTAGGAGGAATTAGAGGTTTGGAGGGTGTAATTTGTGTACTAAGGATTTGAGTGTTCATGATTGTATTAAGGGTGAAAAACTAAATGTTGGGTGTAGTAATTTACTAAGGAAGCCATGTCAAAATTTGGAGAGGAAACAAAGTGTTTAAGGTGTTCTAAGGAGATTTTATGACTAAGGATGTTCTAGTAAACACTAAGGGTTGTTTTGGTGAAAATGGATAAACTATGGAGTTCTTGAGTACTAGGAAGACCTAGGGATGTCTAAGAGGGACTAGGGGCTACAATGGTGAATTTAAGGCACCAAACCATGGTTAAGGAAGCTAGGAAACTGTACAAAGTTTGAAGGAAAAATAAGGTAACGGCTTGTAAGGATGTAAGCATGTACTAGATTATATATAGCTTTGAGAAGTTCGAGTAAAGGAAATGGGTATGCTAATGATGCTTGAGGAGAAGTTAAGATGGTTGTGAAGCATAATGATTAGTTGAGGTCTTAGGCAAAATCACAAGTGGGAAGATAGAATTCAACACGAAGACTTAATCAAAGAGTAAGTTTTTATTACTATTTAATTGTTTGTAAGTTTTTTGAACCAAAATTAATGTACTTGTTCATTTTGCTAAACGCTTTTGTTAATATATGTAACAGTTGTTACAAAAAAAACCCCTCAGGGAGAGTTTGGTGATTTGACCGTCAATTACATCAAGGTTTGGTAATTCATGTATTTCATTCGTGCTGCTATTATCTTTGTACAATTGTTTTACATTTGTGAATTTTGGTGATTTAGTGCCCTACCCAAAAGGATTCAAGGAGTTGCGGGTACTACGTGATGGTATATGTATGAGTTCTGCGGGCACTTCCCAGGATTTAAGAATGATAAAGACAAGGTAATACGAACGCTGTCTTGTATTTAATTCTTTTGGCAGATTTTTTGTGTCTTTATCTTAATCTCATTATGTGTTCCATTCCTTTTCTTGTTGCAGATTAAAGAGCATTTTGCCAAATTCTCGACTTACAGTCCAAACGACTTGTTGCATGTCAGAGAGAGCATGTCATCCATGTTTATGAGAATGGAGTGGTAGACTAGCTAGCTCTGATGTTGCTATGATGGATTTTGTTTTTCACAGTTTTCTGCACCGTTTTTGTATTGTTTTACGCTTCTGTTTTATGCTATTTCTTGTTGGGATTCATCTAGCTGTATCTACCATGTATAGGTTACACTGCTACCTTTGTAGCCTCTGATTCTGCTAGCTGCTGCTGCTGTAACAGATTCTAGCTGATGTATTGAATATTTTTTGTAATGAATTGCTAGCTGCTGTAACAGATTCTGTTGTATTGAATTTTTTTGTTGCTGTAACAGATTTTCGATCTGGTGTATATTAGATGTTATCTCTGTTGCAATTGTGCGCAGAGAATGAATTTGTGTTGTTGGTATTTGATTCAGGGTTTCAATTGTGCAGTTTCTGCACATTTGTTGGTCTGATGCCCTCTATTGCTTATCTGTTATAATTCTGGCTCTGTTGCAATTGTGTAGCTTTGTAAAAAAAAAAAATTACGCTTTAGATGACGGTTTTAACAATAATCGTAATCTAAAGTCCTTTGGGCGCGCGCGCCAAAAGACTTTACATTACGGTTATTGTTAAAACCGCCATCTAAAGTGTATACTTTACATTACGGTTTTACCAATAACCGTAATGTAAAGTCAATGACACGCGGGATGGAAAAGGGCCTTTAATTACAGTTTTAAACCGTAATTAAAGACGTCGCCATCTTTATTGACGCCCGCGTAGATTACGGTCCAAAACCGTAATTATACACGGTTTTGGACCGTAATTAAAGGCTCGCGTTCCACCAGTGAAAGGATGGGTCTTTCCTCTCTCCTCTGTCCTCTCTTTGCAGTCCATCCCTCACCCAGACAACTTAGCCGTCTAAACCACCGCTCCTAGACAACCTAGCCATCCAAACCACCGCACAGCCACCACCCCTTCTCCACAAAACAACCCGTAACCACTAAACAACTCCCCACTACCACCAAAAAATAGCCCCCACCACCTGAACCGCCAACTAACCATAACCCCCACCCCGTCACAAACGATAACCGCTAAACCCCAACCAAAAACCCCAACCAAAACAATGCCTGGTAGGATGAGAAGCGATAGGAGATGGAAACCATGGAGAGATAAATATGCAAATAACTGGGAGAAACGGTGAGATCCAAAGAAATCTGGATGGAGCTAACGTGGAGAGACTTAAAGAAAAGGTAAGCGGAAGGAAAGACAGGATAGACGACCGCAATACTCGGGTGTGAGAGATTAGAGATATGGTGGAAGGGAAGAAGGAAGCTAGAGATCTTTGATAGGTGCTAGAAGGCAATACACGTTGTTAGTATTCATTGATAACATAAGCCCCAGCGTGTCAGAATACCAGTTGGGAAGGGTAGCAAAAATATTTGCTAATTGGTCGCGACTGTATATTAGCAGGAAGAAAAGAAGAACAACAAGGTGTGTGTGTGCCTTTGTTGATGTAACATCTGTGGAAGATGTCAGAAGCCTGATTGATGGCATAAGGGGATGGAACATTAACGGAAGAAAACTATGGGCAAGGATGGAATTCCAAGGGAAAAAGGTCCAAGACATTGCTAGAAAACAACCGAAAGGCAAGAAGTTGAGGAAATCACATAGCAATAAATCGTCCCAGTTCAAGGAGAAGGCAAGATGGGTTCGGAAAGAGAAAAGTCATCTAATATCAAGATTGTCACTTAATGTCAATGCGGACGAAGCTATGAAGCATGCATGGAGATGTGCGTGGTTATTACCGGAGGAAGAAAAATTGGCAAAGAAGGCAATGACATTCTTACAAAACCGATGACCTAATCACATCGAAGTACTAGCCTTCTTACGAAAAAAATTCTTGATGGTGTTTAACTCCTTCCTTGAAGCGAAAGAATTGTTGAGAAGGCGCAAACTAAGGCAGCCAAGCATGTAGGAATGTAATTATGCATGTGGAATGTCCAAGATCAAGTAAGAAAAGAGGCGAACGTGGGTGTCATACGAGGGATACCCCCCATGTTGAATAAAGTGAATGTGAGTAATGCCCAAACGGGGGGTGAAGTGATAAGAATTGAGGAAGAAGAGAGCCAAAAAATTGAAAATGCAGAAATTAGAATCAGGTGGAAACGACTACCCTACAAATGATAAATTGGAAGATACTAGTCAAAGTGGACGAGCATAATTCCCAGTAAGATGTTGAAATCACCAAATTGTCATTAAAAAACAAGGAGGATCCCGGTGACAACAAAATTCAGATAGCAACGTCTGAACCAAGAAAGTCTCAATAAGACAAAATAGTCTAAGCCTAATGATGAGGAGCAGCAGAATATTAATGGAGATCGGCAGAATATGGATGGGGAATGCAAGGGAGTGTTACAAGGACCGAAAGACCGACGAGTTACAATCCCAAGACGAAGGTTCATTTAGGGGGAGAAGAGGGGACGACAAATAAATAAAGAAACACAACATTAAACCGCATAAGATCCCCCCCCCCCCCACAGGAATAGAATTGGATGCAGCAATCCCTAAAAACCGAGACTCCAGAAGAGGAAATGGAAAAGACAAATATGGGAGAGAGTGGAAAAGTCCCGATTTACTAGCAAACAAAAGGGAGATTATCGAGGAGAATTGATTATTCCCGAGACCTTTTTGGTCAAGAGATGCACACGGGAGGTGGAAATGGAAGATAGACCCTTCGATGCATGGGTCATGCACAATACGAAGGAACGCTGCAATGAAGAAATTACAGAAGGTGGGCGGATTAACTGTAGAGTCAGAAACACATGTGCAAAAACTCCAACCTAAAAAAATTCCACCCTTCCTGGAGGAACACATCCCCACCAGGCAAGGAACGGCATCAGTCTCTTATTGATCTGATACATAATACACCTTCGTAGAGTCACAGAAAACCGGCATACCCCAGTAAGAGAAGATAAAGGGAAAATCATTAATAATGAAAGGGAGGCGGAAGGAATGTATGGATGTTGAAGCAACTAGGCTGTCAGATTCCAACCCAGCAAGTCGAAAGAGAATATTGTCAACTAGCTGCAAGCGTAGGCACAAAAAGTAAGAGGTATGGTGACTATAGGAGCCCAAAATATAAGGGGAAGGGCTCAAAGACAAAGCAAGAAGATACAAAGGAGGTAAAAGACTACAAGTTTCTTTTTTGGGTCGTCTTGAAACACACCAACAAGGAACAACAGCGAAAAATAGTCCCAAGCTTGTGGGCAGGAAGAGGGCTAGTCTAGCATGGGATGAAGTTCATAGTCAAGGCCAATCGGGTGGGATGTGACGCTATGGGATGAAGAGGAAGTGGAGGTATGAATATAGAAAAAAGAGATAGGTGGGATGATGTGTGAGATCAAAATGTGGAAGATGGAAGCTGCAGTTCGATCGTGGTCATTTACGTGCCAAGCGAGTAAGTGAACGGAAGTCCATGTTGAGGAGATCACAAGCAAAAGACGGTTGGCGCGCAGAGGTGATATGCATAGGGGATTTCAGTGTCTTAAAACCAATGGAGAGGAGGCCGGTGAAAATAATCGCTACACCAGGGATGAGAGAATTTCAAAACCTGGTTTGACTGTATGCAACTTTTGAACTACAATTGCAGGATGCCAACTTTACATGGAGAAGGAACGACCTAATTGAGTAGAATGACAGAAGTTTCGCAACACATGACTAGTTCCATCAGTACTCCAATGTCTCCTTCGATCGGGTCCATGCAGTGTTTCAGACATAGGATTTTGGTGATTAAGGGATCTGTGAATGGGGGCCACGGCCATTCAGATCAATTGATGTTGTAACACCCCATCCAAAGCCTATCGTGGTTATCGCAATCTGAACACTTAATCGAATACGTCGCAGCGGAAATAAACAACACCTGGACCTTGCCACGGTCTGATCGATAGAATATACCGGCTTAAATACTTACAATACTTATCCAAAAACACTTACCCAACTTAAACATCAACATTCTCAATACCACAACCAACCGAGTACTAGTATCTTATACACAATCCCAAACTTACATCAGTTTAATATAAACAGTCGGGTGCACAGGCGCAACCCGAACTCAAAATAAAAGTCCCCACCTAAGTCTAACCGCTCCTACTCTCGTAGTGCGTCCTCATGGGCCTCTTACCTGCAAGTGTAAAAATAGCCCCCGAGGGGGTCAGCACGAATGCTGGTACACCCTCTCATGGCCCCCAAGCTAACGGGGCTACGACGACTAATTGTCGATAGCATGGAAATTGATTACATACACAAACATAATATGAAGTGCAATAACAATAACCACAGATGAACATATATAGTTCACAAGCAATGAACGACTCAAGCGTTCCCTTAACAAGTGGGTTAGTAACCCCCTCCTTAGTCCTCATTTCCTTAATCTCAGTTCCTTACCTTACCTTAATCTCAATCTCAATCTTAATCTCAGTATACAAACCTTTCCTGGAAGGGATTGGTTGTATCTAATTCGAACCTGGGATTTAGGTGATCCCACCGCACCATCTTAATGCCACCTACTCTGGACGGGAGTCCAGCGTAGCTGAGCCGGCAACCGGCCCTAGGCAACAAGTCCGAAGACAAGTCCTTAAGCGGAGGGCGGATCTGATTCAGATACCGTCCCCCTTTCACTTAGCATGCATGACCGGAGATCGGTCCCGGGTTTCCTCACTCAAGTTCCAGTTAGTAGACATCTTAAACACCATGTGCTAGCTAAGCCTTAACGGGCATTAACCAACAACCATCAACTTAACTCTTATTCTTAACTCAGTAAGTACTAAACTTGGTTAGTAACAATCTCAATCTCGCGGGTTAGTGTAAATATAACACAATCACAACGAGAACAATATAACCGGTTGCATGCTTTATCTTGTTTTAGTCATAGCAAATAAACAGATAGCACACAAGCCGAGGGACACCTCGTTAGCAAGCAGGTCACAAGAAGGATTGTACCGTTCACCGATCGTTGTTTGTTTAACCTTCTTCGGGGTCCCAATTCACAAACCTAAAACATTCATTCATTTTTAGGTTATTAGTTATTTGCCTTACTTAACTCACTTAGTCCCTAAGGACTTCCATTCAATAACCTCTCAAGTTTATCACTTAGTCTTACAAACTTAACTTTAAACATTAAAACTTATACTTAATCTTAACTTAATTCCTTAAGTTCTTAGGGTCCCAATCATTACTACCCTACCAAGGGCATACCTCATTACCCATTACCATTTTAGAAATTGAAATTTCTTTTTTTTTTTTTTTAAGCTCGACCGGACTTACCGACCGGACTTGCCAAGTCCGGTCCATTCCAGTACCCTTTTACCGTTGGAAAATTCACTCCGACCGGACTTACATGTACGGTCGATTCCAGAGACTTATAATCCGTACAAAATTCATGCCGACCGGACTTGACAAGTCCGGTCCCATGTCCGGTCCATTCCAGAAACATTTTCCCTCTCACAAAACAAGCCCGACCGGACTTGTAAGTCCGGTGTCCGGTCGATTCCAGAAACATTTCCCGGTAGTGTAACAGAGCCCGACCGACCTTGCAAGTCCGGTCCTAAGGCCGGTCGGCTCCAAAAACTTGTTTCTAAATTCTTTTTCAACTCCAAACTTCTCCTCATATATCCTAATATGTTATAACCTCATTTGGGCACCTCAAATACACCTTAAGCCCTCCTTAAAATGCCTTAAATCATCCACCAAGATCCACCTTAGTCATTATGCATTTTCCTTGTAATAATGCTAACACTTGTAATGTTTTCCTCTAGGTTTCTAGGTGGTGGTTCATACCTAGTGTAACCACTATGCCAAATGTTTTCTTCACCACTATAACATCATCTCCCAAGCATCTCTCTATCTAAAACTCTTTTAAACATTTACTTAGGGTTCCTTAACAAGTCTAAACTTCCATCATCATCACATTATTTCCTTCCTAGTTGTGCATCAACATTTGCCTAAGTCCTAAACACTCGAATCCATTCTCTTGATTCCTAAATCTTCCATGGTGATACCTAAGTCATCATAAGTCATTAAAACACCTTAACTTCACCCTTTTTCATCAAGACAACCCATAGAACACTTCTAGTACTTTCTTAGTCATTAAATTCCCTTAGGATATCTTAAACACTTAAACTCTCCTTTAAATTTTGCCATGGGTTCTCTAGCATATAGTACTTCCCAACACATGGTTTTTCCCCACCAAACAACCAATACTACACAACTTCTCATCACAACACCTTAACACCCAATTTACACCAAAACTTCACCACATCATCATATAATGCTTAAACTTAAAATGCTTGGCACTTAGGCCCTTAAATGACAATAATCTTAACCACTGAATTTCCACATATATATGCCTTCAACCTGCGAATACACTCAACAAGGCTCCCATTGAAATAAAATGCTTCTTGTACTTCACCTTTATATTCTTAAACTATCTCTTTTCTCATTTGCTCCTTAGTCACAAGTTCACAAGATTAGTCATTGTTTCTCCTAGGTTTTATAGCACCTTCCCAATATAAACTCTACACTAAACTCATCATATACCCACACCTCATTCCTTTAAACAACAAAACACCTTAAGGTAAGTAATTTTACCTTGTTTTCTCACAAGCTTAAAAGCTTTTCTCCTTAGGTTTTCTTTGTTCAATCTCGGTCACCAATGTGATTCTCCTTGCCAATGTTCTAACCAATATCCAATGACTCCAATGAGTACTAGATAACACATTAACCCTAAGGAACAAACCCTAGGTTTAAAAATATGTTTTAAGGTATTAATGTGATTGTTTTACCTTGGTTTCTCAAGACAACTTGGATGTGAAGCAAGAAGGACCTCCTCTCTCCTTTGAAGAGTAGAAACAAGCTAGAACAAGGCATAAACATGGAGTCCCATGAGTATATATTTTCGGTCAAGTGAAGAAAATGGTGGAAACCTAGAATTTCTTACACTTTCTTTACCTTAAGAGAATGGAGATGCCAATGGAGTCTCCAAACTTGAATTTCCTCCTCTAATGGTGGTTTGACTTGGCACCAAAATGAAGCTCTTGAAGTTTTGAAAAGATAGAAAGGAGGAGCTTGAGCTAACTAAGAAGAGTATGTATTTTGTTTTGGATTTGGAGCTAAAATGAGCAAGATGTGTGCAAGAGAAGGTGGAGCTAGCATGGAGAGGAGCTTCACGTTAATGGAGAAGAGAAAGAGAGCAAGAAATTGTGAGACAAGGAAGAATGAAGAAGTGAGGAGAGAGGTAAGCAAAATGTGATATTTATCTTAAAAGGTGAATAGTACTTTATGCTTTATAACTTACTTATTTTGCTTTCTCTTTACTTAGTTAGATAAGTGTGGTGAGTCACACTTAAAGAAACCGGCCCCCTTTAGTGAATGAGGGTAGTTTAGTCTTTGTTGACCAAATGTCTCACTTATATAGACTTATGTTATAACTAGCTTAATAAATTCACTATTCATCAAAAACAAGGCACATTGTTGTGAAATTTTTGATTTCCCATTGATATAGACCTCCAAATGTGATACTATATAGTACACATATTAATTAAAGAGTAATGATGGACATTTAGCCATTCAAAATTCATTTACAAGACAATTTTTCAAAAACGTGCTTTAAGACTCCTTAAAGCACATTTTGTGTTTTAACTTGTTTTCAAGCTTGGTTTTCTTTGGTAATTGACTTAAAATGACCATTAGGATATTACTAAGGTCTTAGAACAATATTTGGATACTCTCCCATGTCTCTCCAAGCTTAGAGCACGTTTTTTGCTTAAACTGCTCTTTTTGGTGTTTCCTTATATTTCTTTGATTAGAAATGTTTCTTAATGTTTCTAAGGCATTATTTAGCCTCCTTATATCTTAGTTTATCATTTGAACACCATATCTAAGTTTGGGGTATTTCAATCTACCCCCTTAAAAGAACTTTGTCCTCAAAGTTCACACATGTGTTTAACCATTCACGGTACACAGTTCTCTTAATCTTAATACCACATCTTATATTCACATTCATACATCTCAAGACTCAAAGGTCAATCTCAAATACAATACATAAGTATCATACATAACTCAAACTTACACCGAAGTGTAGCAACTTACACAAATCCACATCTTAAACAACCAAACAAACGACAAACATGATCGTTTCCTAACTCAAAAGCGAGGAAGCTCTACCCCCCTTAAAAAGGGGTACGCCCCGTACCCTATACAGACGATCTAGTCAGTAAATAAAGAAGGGTACTTCGCCCTCATCTTATCCTCTAATTCCCACGTGGCCTCTTCGACATCCTGGTTAGACCAGAGAACCTTCACCAGTCGCACTGACTTGTGGCGAGTGTCCCTAGTCTTTCTGTCCAAGATTCTCTGAGGAGTCTCCACGGATCTCATATTTGGTTCTAAAGTCAACCTCTCAGGTTCTAACACATGGGAGGGGTGGTGCATGTATTTCTTCAGCTGTGAAACATGAAAAACATCATGCACTTTACCCAGCTCAGCAGGTAAATTCAACCTGTAAGCTACCGGGCCCACCCGCTCCGTAATCTCATAAGGACCAACAAATTTCGGGCTTAACTTGCCCTTCTGCCCAAACCTGAATACACCCTTCATCGGTGATACTCGCAGAAATACCTGGTCGCCCACTGCGAACTCCAGGTCCCGTCGTCGAACGTCAGCATACGACTTCTGCCTATCTTGAGCAGCTTTCATGTTCTCCCTGATTTGCTGAACTTCAGCCTTAACTTGTTCTAAGTACTCTGGTCCTATAATGACCGTCTCACTCGACTCATCCCAGCAGAGCGGTGTACGACATGGTCTACCGTACAACGCTTGAAAAGGTGCCATCTTGATCGAAGCGTGATAGCTGTTGTTGTATGAAAACTCGATCAGATGCAATCTGTCAATCCAACTGCCCTGGAAGTCTAAGGCACATGCTCTCAGCATGTCCTCGAGTGTCTGAATAGTACGCTCAGTCTGGCCATCTGTCTGAGGATGGAACGCGGTACTCAGTTTGAGTTCTGTACCCAACGCTTCTCTGGTAGCTCTCCAGTACCTCGAAAGGAATCTGGTATCTCTATCTGACACTATGGTCTTTGGTATGCCGTGATGTCTCATGATTTCTTTCTCAAATAACTCAGCTAATTTGGTCACCTTCCAAGTATCCTTCATCGGTATGAATCGGGCTACTTTGGTAAGGCGATCCACCACCACCCATATCATGTTGAGACCTCCCCTAGCAGGTGGAAGTCCAACTACGAAGTCCATGGAGATATCATGGAACTTCCACTCCGGAACTGGCATCGACTGTACCATTCCGCCCGGTCGTCTGTGCTCGAATTTCACCTTCTGGCATGTGAGACACCTCAAGACGAACTCGGTAACATCTGTCTTCATCCCCGACCACCAGAAGTATCTCTTCATGTCTTTATACATTTTAGAGGCTCCCGGATGGATGGAAACTGAAGAACAGTGTGATTCTCTAAGTATACGGTCTTTCAGATCCGTGTTACCTCGTGGTATGCATAATCGGCCCTTAAGTCTGATCAGATCATCATCATGAAGTCTGAAGTCGTATTTCTGACTCTCAAAGGTACCATCTGTCAGCTTCTGTCTGACCTCTCTCATATACTCATCAGTCCTCTGAGCCTTTCGCACCTCATCAACCAAGCCGGAGAAAGAAACTAGCGAATGGAGTGAGTGTGCTCGACGGCTCAGGGCATCTGCTACAACATTGGCCTTCCCTCTTTGTATTGGAGGTCAATGTCATAGTCTTTCAGAAATTCTAACCATCTCCTCTGTCGAAGATTTAACTCCTTCTGAGTGAATATGTATTTCAAACTCTTGTGATCGGTGTAGATCGTGACACTAACCCCATATAAGTAGTGGCGCCATATCTTCAAAGCGAAGACTACAGCTCCCAGCTCTAAATCATGTGTGGGGTAATTCTCCTCATGTTTCTTCAACTGGCGTGAGGCATATGCCACCACCTTGCCATGTTGCATGAGCACGCAACCCAGCCCTCTGCCGGATGCATCACAATAAACCTCAAAGCCCTCTGTACCGTCTGGAATGGTCAGTACCGGTGCAGTGGTCAGTGAGTCCTTCAAGCGCTGAAATGATCTCTCACAGTCGACTGTCCATAGAAATGGTGCATCTTTCTTCATCAGACTGGTCATCGGCTTCGCGACCTTGCTGAAATCTCTAACAAATCTCCTGTAGTAACCTGCCAGACCGAGAAAGCTCCGGATGTCGGTAACAGTCTTCGGCCTTGGCCAGGTACGTACGGCATCAATCTTTGCTGGATCCACTGCGATCCCAGCATCTGAGATGACATGACCTAGGAAAGAGACCTGGTCAAGCCAAAACTCACACTTGGAGAACTTAGCATATAGCTGGTTCTCCCTTAATATTTCCAACACCCTCCTCAAATGTTCCTCATGCTCAATCTTAGACTTTGAATATATCAGAATATCATCAATGAAAACCACAACCGACTTGTCCAGCTGCTCCCGGAACAAGCGGTTCATCAGATCCATAAACTTCGCTGGCGCGTTCGACAAACCGAACGGCATCACTGTAAACTCGTAGTGGCCGTATCGTGTCCGGAATGCCGTCTTCTCAATGTCTCTCTCCTTAATGGCTATCTGATGATACCCCGATCTGAGATCAATCTTGGAAAACACAGATGCTCCCTTCAACTGATCGAACAGATCGTCAATGCGGGGTAGTGGGTACTTATTCTTTACTGTTACTGCATTCAGCTCTCTATAGTCGATGCAGAGGCGGAGACTACCATCCTTCTTCTTCACGAAGAGGACTGGCGCTCCCCATGGTGACACACTTGGTCTAATAAATCCTTTATCCAACAAATCTTTCAGTTGTTCTTTTAACTCAGTCATTTCTGCCGGAGCCATACGGTATGGTGCTTTGGCTATCGGTCCGGTACCAGGTAGCAGCTCAATGGTGAACTCTACCTCCCGAGTGGGTGGCATGCCGGGCAGTTCCCGTGGAAATAAGTCGGGGAACTCCGACACTACCGGTAAGTCGGGGTCGAACTCAGGGTCTCTCTCTATGTCCTGTACATAGCAGAGGTATACTTCTTCCTTTCTCCTTAATTCTTTGTGCATTGCCATGGCGGTGATGATCTTAGTCGAAGGCTCCCTGGGCCTCTGGCGGTATGATATTGTTACCCCAGACGGACTCCTGAGCAGCAATCTATGCTCGGCGCAGAGGATACGTCCCTTGTGCCGCTCCAACCAGTTCATCCCGAATATAACATCAAATCCTAGCTTACTGAACTCAATGAAACTGACTGGGAAGTCTTCCCCCTTAATTCTGATGGTGGCTCCTCGGTAGTAACGAGTGCAACGAACCTTCTCCTTAGACGGGAGCGTAACCGAGAAGTCGGGTAGCTCATCGGCGTCTAGCCCCAACCTGCTCACAAATGATGCAGAGACAAAGGTATGCGAGGCCCCTGAGTCGAAGAGAACTGATGCCTCAATTCCATTGATCGGGAAGGTGCCGGTGAGGATAGTACCGCTAGCGTCGGCCTGTGCCTCTGTGAGTATGCTTAGTGCACCTTCCGTACCGAGTCCATAACCTAATTGTGTTCACAAGCTTCATGAGTATTGATGGTATAACAAGAGTCGTAACAATTTATATGAACAACACTGTTATTTTATTCATGACCATCCTGTTTACAACATGTGCTTCAATCTTACATCTCATTTCTCATCTCATTCTATCATTACATGGCTAATATTGTCTAAAGGTTAGGTTTAATCTTCCTGGTCTCATATGCGTCGCATTGATTACTGCTGACGGTGCTGTATTCAGCTTGATTCTCTTAATCCCATGGTATAACATCCTTGATTCTCCTCCCAAAATTAATACATCACCTGACTTAAGTATTATCTTATCTGCACGGTCCGCACGCTTCTGCTCGCCGTATAAAAACTCCGCATCATCTCCAATGGACCAAGACACTACGGGTATCCCTCTTTCGAGAGACTCCGTTGTCTCGTCCTTATCCTGGTGTAGTCCCAGTTTCCCATCTTTTTCGTAGAAGTTTACGATACAAATGTCCGCTTGTATGTCTGGAATCGGTTCAGCCTCCAACTGCTGAGCGATTTCCACGACTTGTGTAATAACTGGATGGAACTCTTCGGGTATTCCCGGTGGTGAGACTCCATCTTGCTCCCTCATGGTTTGGTAGTTCTTGGCATACGGATTCCAATCCTTGCCCAAGCTCATCATCTTTAATTTCATCCTTGCTCCCCCTGGGTACTCCGGTGTGTAAAAACCTCCCGGTCCCATCCCTAGTTGATTGCATCTCCTGATGATGGCTATTTGTGCGTCGGGTGTCAGGTATCCCCTTAATAAAATCATACCTGGGCGGATAACCTGACATTGTTCGGTTGGAAAGTGTATGGTTTCGATGTCGGTGTGCTCCGGGTTAGATGTAGATGGTATAGGATAGCAGATGTTGAATCTTCCTAAAGTGGTAGTAGGTTATATCTTACTTAGGTTCTAATCTCATCTTATTTTTACTTAACTCATATATCTCACCAAACATGCATGATAATGCGGTAGGCAGGTAGTTTTATTACTAAATGGTTATAGTGGTACCTGGCCTCGATGAGGGCTCAGGCTCATCGTCCCGATCCACCATGTGTAGAGTGGGCCCTGTCTTCTGGGTCGCCCGTGGGTTCTTGTCCGCCGGCTGCTGCACTTTCCTCTGACCGTCAGATCCAGCTCCCTGATCGGTCTTGCCCTTGCCCTTGGTGTCGGGCCTATAGGCTCTGCTAGCAGGGTTCCGGTAACACTCATAAGCTCGATGCCCGTAGATGCCACAGAAGTTGCACTCCACCTTATTTCCCCTACAGTCGAGCCCGGGGTGGTCCTTGTTACACCATCTACAGATGAAGCGTCGCTGGTAGCCACCACCGGCTCCCCTCTCAGTCTCAGATCCTGATGATTCACATTGTCAATTCTCATATCTCAAACGATTACTAATTTATTTCTTAACTCATTCAATATCAATTTTTCTCACCCTTTGGCGCCTTAGAGCGCAGTGGTGTAGCTGCAATAGCATAGGTCAGCTTCAACGGCTCTTCCGAAGCCTTCTCCTTTTCCTCCT